>JAGGAQ010006009.1:0-70880 GCA_017657225.1 Termitomyces sp. T69sscA | reverse complement strand
CTGATCCGTGATGCCGGTCATCACCGAGCACAGCCACCTGTCCAGAACGTCGAGATCATGATGTCGTGATGGGTTCGCGATCTCATCACTCGGCATCCGCCTTTTGGCATCAGTCTCATTTTTGACTTCTTTCTTGCCAACGCGGTGTCTCCCGCCATTGGTGTGGGTTAACGGTTGTATCTCACGAGGTACGTCTACCGTTTTCGACGTTTTCTCACTGCTTACAGTTTTCAGCTATTTTGTGAAGCCCTCGTATCAATAGTTTCTTAGCCAAATTCACGGCTGGTTGGATGAGCCGTTGTGGCGCATGGAAAACCCAAGGTCTACTGAAGCTCTGTGATTATAAAATTAACTACATCACTGTTTGTCTTAAATAACCAAATCACACTGAACAACAGGCATTCACGCAGCTGATATATATGGCTAAGGAGGCTCTTGTTGGTATGTTTTTCCCAAACACACTGTTGGCCACGATGACATGATCAGCATTTCATTGTTTTACCTGTTCCTCTTTGTTCTTACTTATGCAACCCTGACACAAAGCAACTACCATATTCCATTCCTACAAATATGACATGCATACTGACACATCCTTATATTCTTGTACTGAGAATTAAACATGTACTTATATCTGTCAGAACATCAATGTTGGACTGTAGAGTTCGAACAGCTCTCTTGTTTACTTATTTACACAGTAAGACATATCTAATTTGCTTATCTGTTTTTTATTTTTGATCATATGATAGCTCAATATATTGGAGATTTGCTTATATCCAGAGCAACACCTGAGATATCAAGGTACAGTATTGTTGGTGCATGCAAGAAGTAGTGTACTCTGATCAATCTTTTTGAACACATGGTGCACTTCATTTCAGTTTTGAGCCACATATTTTCCATATGCTTGTTAATCAACTGTCTGTTTGATAGCACTACAGTTATACATGACTTTGATTTTGCTCTGTGATGACTTATTGGATGGTGTATGAGTTAAGGATCTCTGTCCCATACAATGAGAGTATCATCACCAATGCATGCACAAATGTATATCTGCTAAAAGAAAATTTGTGTGGGTGCTATGTTTTATTCTCAACCACTCTTTGAGCCTTGTGATTGCTTAGATCAATATTTAAGAAATCTCTAATCAAGTGTTTATTCAGACACAGGCTTATCCTGCTCAAGGCAGGGGACCAATATGACTTATCTTCCTTCCACAACTTTGAATATATTATAGACAGCAGAGAATCATGTGCACAGCAGTTGTCTTTTTAGCTACAAGCAAAGAGCACCTCTTTTTTGATTACTGGTCTTGATGGAAACAGTAATCATTGTGCTGTATTATGTGAGTATCAACGGACATGTGTTTTGTTGATTACAAGAATAAGTACAAATAAAGCCATGGGGTCTGTTAGTATATATAGAGCAGGTCTACCCTCTTTAGTCTCTTCAATCTACTATGCAGTCTCTCTTTCATGCTCAAACTACTCAAGTCATTGATTTGCTCAACTATGGTCTTTCTTTTGCTGATATCCACAAGGAGACTTATATAGGCCTTGCTACCATCAGCAAAATACATGCCAAGCACTGTTATCAAGTCAAAAATGTGCATGAGTAAGGTTATGACAGCTGTTCAAGCTGCCATGGCTTTGCAGAATGTCACTAGCATGTCAATTCAACCTCAGACTGTGTGAAAAGTACTGGGTGAAGGGCTAGAAGAAAGGTGAAGAGGCTAGCATTGAGTAAAAGGCATATTAAGGCTAGGTTGGAATTTTTAAAAAGGCATTTAGAGTGGACTGTGGAGGACTGGAAGAGCATCTGATGGTTAGATGAAACTCAGACCAATAGGTTTGGCTCATAGATGGAAATGAGATGGTTTTGAGAGAGAAGAGAAATGAGCTAACTTGAAGAGGGATCAAGCAGACTAGAAAGTTTGAAGGTGGAAGCATTATGATATGGAGCTGTATAGAATAAAGAGAGTTGGATATGCTACTAGAATCGAGGGTAAGATAGATGCTGATCTGTACAGAAGTATTTTGAAGGATCAACTCCAGAGCTGTCATACTATGGAGTAGAGATAGAAGATATGATTCACCAGCTTCCAGTAAGATAATTGTCATGACCTGCCAACTACCTCTGGTACCCAGCCCTGGTCCTGTGGGACTCCCACATCCTCAAACCAGCCCTAGGACATCTTAGGCCCTGACTGCTACATGACTGACCCCTTGGCAACCATCACTGCACCTCCCTGGCAGCCTTTGGCCATCACTTCCCATCACTGCCACCAGCCACTGCCACCCTCAGCACTCCTCGGCCATCACCGCCTGCAGCTGCCACATCAGTGCCCCTATAGTCAGCGGAACCTGACAATAATGACTCTGAGCACACCAGTAAAACAGCCAAGGAGTGGTTTAAAGACTATAGTATGACTACTCTTACAATGGCTAGCAATTCACTTGATATGAATTCTATTGCATCTCTATGTTCATGTCAAAAATGAACTCAAAAAGTATGAACTTTCTCCTAATGGAGGGTAGGAACTTTGAAAGAGGGTAGAAGAAGTTTAGGAGGCTATATCACTAAGGGTGTGTTAGAGCCTGATTAAATCAATGCCTAGAATGACTGAGGCTATAGTAAAGGCCAAGGAGGGAATGTAGACAAAGTACTAGAAATAGTAGATGTTTAAGTTATAAATACTTAGCAACAAAATTTGTCCAATGACTTATCAACTTCAAAGGGTTATATACCATGCTACAGCTCATTGTATAAGTCAACACTGATGTAAATCAAAGCTAATATGCTAAAGTACAACATATATTATCTTTTTAGGAATTAGCTATTTTGTTTGATTTGATATCAAGTGATCTTTCCAGAAGTACCAAACATTGAAAAGGTTTTAGCTGCCACTGTATACATATTTTGTCCATTATTCTTTCTTTTGCAATGAGGTGGCTAGAATGTTATGTTGTGATATCTTTTTGAAAGTGATGGTAGAGTCAGGGCCACTTATAGCGTTCTTAGAAAACAGCTTGTAACCTGTTGTACTTGAGAGTTTTTGATTCTATTTGATTTCACTTCTTCAGCAGGCACAAATTTATTCTCAAACTTGATTGATCAATTGCTTTTTTACATATTGCTAGAGAGCTATATTTATTGAAAATACATCATAAACTTTTGTGCCCTAGCTTCCATGATATGTTAGTCGTGGTAATAATGAACACTCATTCAGGTACTTTGGCCTGATGTTTTTTAAGCATGCCAGTTACACCTCACATTCACTTTACTATATTTTGATTTTTCCAAGTTCATACTACTTTCTACATTAAGTCCTTTTCTTCATCTGTGATGATAAGCCCTGGGTTGTGTCAAAAGGAGTACTAATATATTTTTTGGCATAGGCTTGTGGACTAGTAGTTAGTGTGCCCTATGGTCTACCTGGAGCCCGCCTTGAAGACTAGAGTTCAAATCCCTAAACAAGCACTTATTGTATCTCACTATCATTTTTCTGATTATTTTACCTTGTTTTCCTAACCACTGAGGATTTATTGGTATTACCGCTATACCCTGGCAACTGCCATCATTTGATGACATTGACAGTTGGTGATTTTATACCTACTTTTTGACACATTGACATGACAGACAGCTTGATTAGCACCGCTAGGCATTGCCAGGGTCTGTTTGATGTTTTCCCATATAAAAGATTGTTGGTTAGTGTTTACTTACCAAGTTTGCTGCTTTGGCAACCTTTGGTCGCCAACGGCAACTTCACTTACCACTTCTTATATATACTGTACTATACACTGCAAATAACAAGTTACCTTCACACCCCATCTCTTATGCTTGGGCTTCAGAGCTTAATTTAGCCTATCTTAAAGTCTACTCTACACCAAGGTGCTGTCTTAGTGCTTTGTTTTGCCACTAAGTGTCACGACCCACTACCAACCCCCAGGACTCAGCCCTGGCCCCAGGACTCCAACCCTCCCCAAGACAACTCCCACAACCATCCCAGGCCCAGACCGCTACCCGGCCAACCCCCTCGGCAGCCCCCAGCCATCACTGGCCATCACCAGCCATCACCGCCACCAGCCACCGCCACTCGCAGCACTCCCTGGCCATCACCGCTGTGACCACCACATCAGCGCCAGCCTCAGCTATCACACTGCTCATAGCCACCACATCAGCACCGGCACCAGCAACACCTGTCACTCCTAGCCTGCGCCAAGACCCCCATCACGCATCATGATCACGCATCACCACTGACCTGACCTCTGCACACCACGCCCTGCTCTCACTCCCTCCTCACCGCCCTGCCACTGCGTGTCTCTGCGTTTCCAGTACAAGACCTCTGCACCACGTGACATGTCTCAATCCCCACCCTGCCCCACACGGCCCCTGGGTCTCACCCCAAGCCCTGGTGCTGCGACCTGCCACTGGAACCCAGGCCTGAGCCCCGGGGCCTACCTACTGCGTAGTATATAAGTCGTAGAGTAGTAAGTAGTACTCTAGTCTTGATATTACCATAGCCCCGTACTGTTTCATTGTGTTTCATCTCTGTCTTGTCTTCTCATGCGTTCCGGTCTCATTATTTCCACTTTGCTTCATTTCTTATTGTATTCGCCTTGTATCGTCTCCTTGCGTCATCTCTACTCGTCTTGTGCTCTAATCCATTCTACTTTGCTTCTTCTTTCTCTCTTGACTCTAAGTTCTCTTGTCTCTTCTGTCTCTGGTTCCCCATCTCAACTTGTTCTGTTCCCTCTCTCCTTATCTTATCTCGACTCTTTCCCCTTTTGGCCTGCTTAATTCCTGCATCTCTGTGTCCATCCCCGGGACTCACTAAGTCCCCACATCCGTCATCTCCCTGAACCCCGGGACTTGCTTGCGCACCGGCGCTTGCTCGTTCCATCCACTTGTATCCCTGGGACCCGTGCCTACCCCCGGCACTCATTCTCCGCCCTCCCCGGCACTCGCCCACTCATCTGGCACTATCAGCACTCCCCAGCACACTCCTCCTGCCCCGCTTCGGCCTCCTATGCCTCATGCCCTACCGGTGCTCTGTGTCTGTGGACATGGTGATCACCACGTAAGGTATTCACCCAGTGGACTGAGCCCCCATGGTCAGTGGAACCTGACACTAGGAGTACACCAGTGCTCTAGCCTTATTTTGCACCTTGCAAGTATGGCAGGCCTCTAGCACTTGACATCTATGAAGCATCCACCTCACACTTCCTTACTGCTGCCCTTGCTAACTTGTCTTCTGGGACCCTGCCTGGTTCCACCTCACTTAGCGAGCCCAATGCTGATCCCTTATGCCTAGTGACAGCCTACCTAGACACCATTTGGTTCAATTTTGAGTGTTATCAGTGACTAACATACCATTCTAATTTCTTAAATTCTTTCACTTTCTTTCAGCAATGCTTATTAGAGTGTTCCAGTTGAAGCTCTACAAGTCTAACCTCTCCTGCATTCAAATCAGTATTTTCAGAAAGTGCAGCTTCTCTTTTAATTTAATGGAGGAAATCGGCAATGGATTAGGTCAGCACATGCCTGAACATCCCTAGACTCAACAATCATGCCAATCTCAACTAAAAGTTATGCAATACATTAACAACTTGGTTATACTATATTAGGTTCTTATTTTTTTTGGCCTACTCATGCTATGACACACTTGGTCAGCAAGCCTAGACTCTTTCAAATCTGTCACACCAAAGAATTTTTCTAATCAAATATGAGTATAGTGGTCACATTGCTTCATTAAGTCACATGCTGATTGGTTGTTCACTTTCCAGCCTGCATAACAACACCTTCCTAGTCAACACATGAAAGGAGTGGCTACTCAGTCGCATTGAATAATCCACATGTTGTCTAAGATATCTCTTACACAGGCATACTTAGCTAAGAGTTGAACTCTCAGCTTTGCACTTAGAAAGTCATGTGACCACCTAAAAGTGTGATAGTGCCAGCTAAGCTACACTTCTTCTCAAACTTGAACTCATGTATGTAGTTGTTTATATTTTAGATAATCAACTGCTATAGTAGTGAGCAAGCAAATGATATATGATTACACTAGATGAAAAATTGTATATTTATCACTGTGTAATGAGCATTGCATTTTATACATACTTTTTATCTTTTGTTATCATGTTATATTCTTGTATTTTATTTTATATATTGTGTGATATTTGTGCTACTAGCACAGTAAAATAATGTGAATTATATGCAACTCCTTAGTGCTTATCTAAGCAGTTTTGTCCTTACTGTCATACTATATTAATATTAAAACTTAGTCTGATTCATTTGTATAATCATGAGATGCAAAGCTTTGTAACTCTGTTATAATTTTTTGAATTATCTATCTGTGGATTGATTCCTCGCTCTTGGCTCTTGGCTTTCAGCTTCTGTCATTAAACTTCTTGACTTTGCATACAGCCATGTGTGATACACTTTTGGACTTCTCAAATTTATCAATGCAATGATGTCAGGTGACCTACTCAAAAAGGTGAAAGATGCACCTAGTGTATCATCAGATACTGAGCAACCAGCAGCAACAACTGTGCTCAAATATAAGCTGCCATCCAAATGGAGCAAGGAGTTAGGCAAAATTGTAGTATGAAGTAGATATTAATCCCTCAGTCTTTGGTAAAGAACTCTATATTTGACCTGTAGCACGAAGAAGATATTCATCCTACAGGTCGGAGTAAGTATAAGGGTAGTTGGTAAGTAAATAAATGAAATGCACCCTCAGTCTTTGATAAAGAACTGAGGGGTAACATAGGGCAGCGCCACAAGAAGGCCACACGGTGGCTGAAACAACTATACAGTACGATTGGCTTGATCGTACTGACGAAGCTAGGAAAGTAAGATGAAAATAAAAACAAAAATTCAGAATATGAGAAAACGTTAATTAACCGGGAAGTAACCGACGGCGCCGCCACAGCAGAGAGTCTATTACAACAAAACTTTCATGCACTGAAGAGTACAGAATGTAGCCTAAATGAGGAGTATTGCCCAGCTTAAACAGTTCTCAAAGCAGTTGCAAGGAGCAACAGAGTCTTTGGAGAAGGGAAATAGGTCCCTGACAGATTTATATTTCCATTTCTAAGCCAGAGAAAATCATTGATTAGTTGTAAAATCAATTTCTACTTTTTGTGTGAACTATTGGTGATTCAAATTTCCCTGTAAATAAAGTCTGCGGACATCCGAAACTCACTGGTTTTTAAGGCATCATTGAATCCAAGGGCAAGAATGAGTTACATGCATCAGTAATGTACTACTTCCAGTGACGTGATCACGGAAAACCTTGCGTCGATCCCACAGCGTGGTTACACTGGATCATGCACCGCCATCTGCTACAACATCTTGGTCACCAGAACTCGAGTTTCCTTATCAATCGAGCAAGAATACTCTGTATGCGTCATTCTTGAGAAAAGTCGGAAAGTGGGTGTGCCTGAATCCGGATTGTAGCTCACGTGTGCTTTCCAAAATTGAACATGAAGAAACACACCGAAGATTTCCTGCGGGAAGAATTAACGGATATAACTTGATGATTGTAAATTCTCCATTGGAAACCTGAAAGGGTCAAGACCAGATCAGATGCGGATTTAGCCTGGTTTAAGTATTTGGATTGGTTCGTAAGCATGCAAAGGCAGACATAGATGTCTGAGCTTCACAGTCAAGGAGAGCTCCTAGTATTGAAGCAAACATGCTAAGTCGGATGCCGGAGGTAAACCACATGTCCAACCCCACTTGTAGGCTCAGCAGGCTGTGGAATGGACTTACAAACATGATGAGGCTATGCAGTAATTCAGTCTAAGTTCTCAGAGATCCGGCCATCATTCAGAAGCCCTGGCGGCCTTTGAAGGCCATGTCCCCAGTCAAGTGGGAACTGCGCGCCATCGTCTTAAAGTTGTCCTTGTTCTCCCACTCCGCTGATAGGGCATCAGTTGCAGATTTCGGACCGGCCTCTCATGAAAGCTAGAGCGCGACAAAGATATAAGTCGGCCCAACAGTACCAAGTCGATTCGAAACTCAAAAAAAAGGAGAGTACTTATCCAACTCAACCTGTCACCTATCTCGAAGGTCAACTTGATGTACAGGAGAAGCCGGTTTGTAATATACTCTCAATCCCTTGTTGATGTGCCTCCTGCTGCATTGCCATTGACTGTCCTTAGTATTTACTGCTATTCATATGTTAGTCAATCAATCGTGTGGCCCACAAACCTGAAGCAGGAAGGAGAGTCAATCCGAAACTTAAAACATTCCTGCAAGACAAGAGGCTTATTCAGAAACAAGATTCAGCAGACCTCGTTCTGTCGCGTATCGCTCGTTCAAAAGGAATACCCTGATGCAACGGCGCTGACACAACGACCGTGATTGACGTCTTCCGTATCGCATCAGCTTTAACTCCAAGCAAGCCACAGAGATCGAAATAGCATTAGGTGACTAATTTTGATTCAAATTCAGAATACTTGTCCATGACATGACCAAATGACCTTGAACGTGTGACCATTCTAACTTTTTCGTGGCATCCAAACGTCTGGAAAGAATCAAGTTATGTAAAACCGGGCCAGGTTGAGCTAAGTAGGCATTTAACGCCCACAGGTCCACTATGAATATCGGCGACTTGAAATTTGTCAAGGGATGATTGATCTGGAGCTTGTGAGCTAGACCTGAGAATGTATTACAAAAGGTGTGAAAGAACGTCAGATTGATGAGGACATCCAATATGAGTTTGATAGACATCGAAGTGTAGACACAACATACGGCACAGAAGACATGGCACAACTATCTCTGAAATATTCCATCATGATGAAAACATGGGACCTATCTTTAATCTTGTGTTTGAGAAGATTATTACGTACGAGATGCATTTCACGTCCTTCTCTTCTTTTCAAGAGAAAAAACGTCCGTTGGGATATAGTGCGACTTTTGAGAAATAACAAGATCATACATGCGTTTGACCAATCTTGTGCACGCGTCGCTAGTATACGTGAATTTGTAAGGTGATCAATTTTGAGATAAGAACAGCAACATCTTCGGAAAACTTCTGTTGTTCGGACTTGATACGGGATTTCTAACGACATTCTTCGTCGTGAGGCGAAGGCGGAATCAGTTAACCATCAGATATCACTGATATTGCTTGTCGGGGACTGAATATGTAAGACAAGGATACGTCAGTGGGTGTGTTTTAACAGGAAAGGCACACCAAACGGAAGAAATATGGAATCTTTGCGGCATGTCTGCACCCACAAATCACTGAGCGGCGTTATATGACTTATAGCATGTAGATGGACAGTGCGCGATGAACACTGATAGAAGTGATGCACTGCATGATCTCAGCAACCTTCATCAATGTTCATCAGATTGTTCTGGCAGGAAGGAGGAACTGCGACGGGCCCTGGACCGATGATGTTCACGATTCTAGAATTGAGTCAGACCCAAGCTCTGTCTGAATAGAAGGTAGGGAGGCACCACCCCCACAAGAGTCATCTTTGTGCGTAACCACAATGCCCACGGTGACAAGAGAGAGGGAAGTCCTGAAGAGGAACGTAACGGTGGAGATGCCCAGGCACTACACGAGGTCACCTTCCATTATAGATTCAGCGCCTACATGGTTCTCTTGAGTTCTGCAAAACACAATCTCCAAGCCGTATCTGGACAGGGGAAAGTCCAGAAGCCAGGGCCTGTGCGAATGTGAACCTATTATGTTATCCATCTGGGCAAGCTAGAAGCCGAATACGCTGAATGTGAGACAAGCCTTGACGAGACTCTTGGGATGGCTTGACACGTTCTTCAGGCTCACATTGAAGTTGTGATTGTTGTGAAGCAAAGAAAATTTCAATCAAAGATGTGTCATCAGTCCTTGTCAAGATGAAAGAGTTGAACATTCAGAGGTCAAACGTTTACTGATGACATAGAGCGAGCAAGGCAAGAACACGTTTAGGAGATTCCTACGATTGGCAATTGGCAATCGCATCCGAACCGTACGGAATCACATATACCTTTTCGTCAGATACAGCTTTGTCAATATTCTCGTCGAGGGTTCATTGAAGATACTTAACAGGGTGAGCACTGATGACAAAGATCTACAAAGTACGATCTTGTTATAAGTTTTTTTTGTGTGGGACGTGGCTACCAAGATAATTGTGTGGAGAAGCCACTTTAGGTAACCAGAGGTAACCCCGTTAAGCTGTCGTCTTTTGTCTTGTTATCCCTCGTGACAAGAATCTTGCCTTCCTCCATGGCTGTATTGTCTTTGCAGCAGCGACGAATTTTGAATGCCCGATCCATTAACAAAAAAGCTCTACGCAGACGGGTAAAGACAAAAGCTCCGGGACATTGCCGGTCTCTGTTTTTGTTTAAACCCAGATCCGTCGACTTATTCGTTCACCCACGCGTATCGCCTCCATTCCTATATAATCTCTTAACAATGAAGCGAGGAATCACGCCTCTACAGCCGTACAATTACTGCTTGTGTACCAATGGCAACTTATTACGCGCAACCAGCTGCTGCCAACTACTACACCCCTCCCGTGACGATGCAAAGACAAAGGGGCTATCGCATCTGTGACCAGTGCGGTGCAGTTGAAACTCCTGCAGTCAAGTTCAGGCTCTGTGGCGGTTGTGTACGTCCTTATTATTTTGGCTTGGGTCACCGGACTGAGAACCTCGACTGCTCTAACAGATGACGACCCAATATTGTGTATGTCATTGACTGTTTTCGCGCAAGCATGATTTCTAACTCTTTTTAATAGTCACAAGACTGCCAAAAGATGCACTGGCCCTCACATAAATCAATATGCCAGCACACCGCAGGCCAAATTTCCAACATCAAACAATCCGCTGCTGCTGGGTTCGGCGATTCCGAACTCCAAAAGTGTCTCCGAAAATTTGCCTCCGCCCACAACGCCCTCCTCGGATGGGCCGGCTTCCAGGCACTCAAACTCAAACGGCTCCCTGCAAATATCCGTCAGAACGCGTTGCTCATTGAGCTCAATTACCACAAGCGTTATTCGGAGTCGCATCGTCGGTGAGTTCTGTAAATTTTCCACCTGATCTGGGACTTGGTCTCACGTCCAATCCAGGTTCTCCATCATTGGAACCCATGTTGTGCCTCGGGCATATGTGCGGGATCCTCTTGTAATCTCCGACATCCAACAGCGGGAGGAGCGATGCCGTCGCAACGGGGGTATTGGAACTCTCGTGATCATCATCCAGTGTGGGGCCATCTCGCAGGTCATGCCCGTGGAGGTCGACCCTCCAAGCCGAATTTCCTGGGACACTAGAGAAGATTGGGAAGATGTGCTCCATCACTTTGTTGAGTCAGGGAGGACGGACTTCAAACCTATATCTACAACTTCACGAGGGTGAGTGGTGTCCATAAATGTTGCCTACGACAATCGAGTGACACATGGTTTCATAGCATCTACTACGGATAAGCGCGCAACTAAGCGCCGGCTATTCATTCTCCGCCCTTTACCCTCATTCCCGTCATGAACGTCGCATCATCTGCATTACATTCTACCACAAACATCCCCTTCTCGAAACAGCTTTCGCTTATAAAATCTGTGACACCTTCGCTCTGCAATTATCGTTTTCTGCTATCTTCGCATTCGTCGCAAACCATCGCTCACGTTGCTCTGTACTTGCTATATAAATTATTCTATCTGTACTGTTAGCTTTACAAGAATATCATCTACAACTGGCTTTGATTATTTCCGTCAAGCTCATATGTGCGAGACAAATTTGAAACGTGCGTGAGATTTCATCTGCGAACTACGGTCAGTAAACCATGGAGCACACGTCATACATCATAAGGACAGTAAATGTTCCAATGACATCATCATCCATTCATTTCCATTTGAATTACTTGGCAATTGAACATGCAGAGAAACATCTGAACTGAGCGATACTTCCGCGCCAAATCACGTGATCTGGGTCATGCTCTCTCTGCTTAAGTAAACAGGTATTAATTACGAAAGGATCACTCTCGAAGTCTCACAATTTCGACATGACAAGTACACCAACGACGTCCGCACCTGGCGATGGCTCTCGAACTCAGATAATAACAGATTCTGTGGCACCCACAGAGGGTGCCTCAAGCTATCCTAACTTGGTAGGGACACTTCATCTTAGAGCCGGGTCCCGAAACAGACAGCGGGTTGTGTGGAAGGATGATGTAGTAGACAATGAGGGGTGTGGGAGAAAGTCGTCTAAGAGTAAGACCTCTAATGTGATACTCTCATTCATTCTATCTGACTTTTGTCTCGAAGTTTGTTGTATATACCATAAACCACGCAAGTTTGACGAATCATCGAGCGAGGAAGATTCGGATTCGGACTCGGATTCCTCATTTAACATCAGTAGACGTCGGAGACATGCACATGACCATGACCATAACCATAACCACCAAGATCATAACCACGAAGAACCTAACGGGGTCGTATCTCAAGTACGGTCAGGTCAGCCAGAGACAGTATGTGAATTGGAGAAAGATGAGGACTGTAATGCGTACGAAAGAATGCCAAGCTCAAAGAAAGGCAAAAAAAGAGGTGTGATGATCCTTTTCAAGATCTAGTACTCTATATTGCTCTAATGCTGTGTCTAGCTGCTTCATCCTCATAGAGCGACGTTTGTATCGACTCGATGACAATTGATTGTCTAGACTTCAGCATACCATTGTTTTTCATTCTGCAAGAACTCTATCTTAGTTGGCTTTGAAACTCTGAACAGGAGATGGCTGATGTGCCATAAATCCAGCTGATTAGAACGTTCAAACGACGAGTTCGAGCCAAGCTCTCATGCCAGACGAAGTACTGTAGACAAACCACGACTTTGTCGCTGAATGATCGTGGTCAAAGAACAAATTCAGACTTCATGACCCTAATAACAGTTCATATATATGTATGAAGACAGTAAAGAGGGTGAAAGATCTTTTCTGGCTCTCAACTGATGCCAAACTTTGATTTCAGGCTAAAGATCAATCATTTCGGACAGGAAACTTCAACAAGTTGCAATGTCGTAAAGCCTAAAGTAGAGGGAACACTTTGACGTCTCTCTTCAATGTGTCGAAATTGAAAGAACCGCCAATGATAGTCCTCTTTTTTATGATCTGAAATTGTCCGGCGTAGTTTTGCAAGACGATCCTATACGAGCTAGATCAGATACTCCTCAGAGGTGATATTTATTTCGATTGGCTATACCTTCGGATCCTAGGGAGGGAGAATTGATATTCATGTGCTACGCAGCGGTTTCTTTGACAATCGAGTCTTCCCCTCTAGAATATCGATTGCGTACTTTCGAATGCGATGAGTGATTAATCATTAAATATTATTGATGCTGATAAGCCTACGGTCCAGGAGATCTCATAAGTATGTATACTGTTCGGCAGCATCCCCGTATCTTGCAATCATGGCATGCGAATAATCTACCCGTGGGTGGTTTAATTACGGCACCTTATTTGGTCGTTCTGGTACCAATGTGCACCTCGTTGCTCTTTTCTTATGGGACACTCTTTGAACACATGACTTGGGCACCGTGACACGCACCGCAAGTCTCTCGAATTCATCAAGCCTGCTGCAGCTATCTATAATAAACAACACCCGGCTGTGGCAAGTATCACTATAGTCCCTCCCAAGGCAACGATTCGAATATATTTCTTTGCGCTGGAATCAATCGTCGATCCACGACCTCTTTGAGCTCGTTTCTTCGGTCGTATCAGGTAATCGTCGTGTCAACCAGACGCACTGTGACGGCTTTACAAAGACATGATGCATGGAATGCATGAAGTCCCGGCCAATAAGTATGTATCTGGCGTTTTTGCAGCCGCTGGATTTGCGTGCCTCTGCTATTATTCCGCATCAGAATTTAGTCAGGTAACTCAATTAAAAGTTTAGTCCTTAAAGTATTGATCTACGTCTCCTGACAGTGAATTCCCGTAGAGCTATCAAGCAAAAGTAAACTCAACAGTAAGCCTTGTTTAGGCATGGTTTTCGTTTCGCTCGCCAAGCCGCCGATATTCATCGTGGTCATCGTGGCGAGAGAATATGTCAAGAAATCTGTATGTCTCGACTACTTGAATGCACGTAGTGCTGAAATGGTTGTATCCCGTTTGTGCAGAACTTTCTCTCTTTCGTTACGACCTTGGTGTGGAAAAAAGCACAAAGCCCTCACGACCTATACTTGTTCCGGCTAGTGTTCAATAAGCAAAAGAAGTCAGATTTCCATCAAAGTCACGTCAGAAGGCAATGGGTCCGCATCTACTAAACGAGTCTCGACGATTACAATAGCATCCGAAATACTCAAACTCCAACTTAAGCTCGAGGAAGGATAAACGCATATCCCATACTAGTAAGGGCAGGCCCTTAATCAATGAGAACTTCAAGTTGGCTTCATCACATTCGAGCTGAGCATCGATCCATTGCATCGGAGTGGAAGACGTGTTGAAAATATGGTTACGATATGATGCGTAGGATTGAATTTAGAGCTTGGGTGCCACAGTGGCACTCCTCTTTCTCTCTTCTCCCTATGTACCTAACCTGTGAGGCAAGTTAAGATACAGATAATTTTTCTATCCACTGATAGGGAAATTGTTCATGTCATTATTGTCGCATCTGTTCCTGGGTAGTGCGAGATATTCTTTGATTCTTGTCACCCTGAACAGGTGACAAACGTTACAATTTTTCCTTCACAACACTCGATAGGAATAGGTGTCCGCAGCATTCTTGGTACGCGACCACATCTATGCAGTACAGGCCTGGCTGTTCACAGTGGACCTCGCCGGTTATCAACTTCCTTCCTTCCTTCCTTCCTTCCTTCCTTCCACAATTCAATTTGTAAGTTGGCTTTCTCAGTGATTACATACTTTGGCGAATATGAGATCCGAGCTCGTCCATATGAGAATTATATTTGCACCTGGAGCCAGTACCATTGTCTGACAATCAAACGAGATACAAGTCTCAAAACAATGTTGCAAGCGCGAAGATCAACGGCGAAACTGTTCAAGAGGTTCATGAAACCATAGGAATGATCCTTGTCCTATCACAAAAAGATGCAAGATGCGCATTGGCGTCCAGTAAGACAAATATCAGTCAGCAAAATATCTCGTTCACTGGCACATACTTGCAGGAGGAAAAGAGAAATGAAGAAGAAGCGCGCAACAATTATGCGATAAGCAGGCAAATGAGAAATCTAGGTGAAAACAAGGATGGAAGAGAGGTAAAAGCTCCGTCTCTCGTTCCTTCACAAGGCCAGCTGACACGATTAAAAAAGTAGAGAAGGTTGGATCAGAATGTGCAGATTGAGGTCTTCGTCAGTAAAATGAATGTCTCAACTTCTGAAGAAATCTTACGTATATCGTTCCGTTTGGGAAAGCGTCCGTCAGGTTGCAATCACGGCATCGAAAGGTGGGTCTTCGAAAGGTGAGCTATCCAGAGACACAAAATCAATTTACAAGCATTCGGGAGGAGAAGTGCGAGTAATGATGCTGTGCCGTCACATAGCGATCTACTCCAGATAATAGTCCGAGATCAAGTACTTCAAGAACAGAAGATGAGATTGTACCATCCTGTAACGTATCACAACGGATAGGACATATCCAATACATTCTCTCTAGACGAATGAGCTTCTGACTGTGGCGAGCAAAGAAAAATAAAAAAAAAAGGTTCCGTATGGAGGATCCCGAGAGATTACTTCAATGATCAGTAAAGAGTGAACGAGTTCTATTTCCCCGCAGCGGTATAAACCAGTATCAGGTAAGTCTCGACAGCTCACGATATTGTAGGAGAGGAACAGCTTCAGTGATGCAAAAGACGACACATGCCACAATCTTCAGATAGACAGAGGAAGAGGGAGGGATCTTGAGTACATTCAATACTTTTCAGTGTCCAAGTATTCGGCATGAATAGAAATATCTTTATCACCAAGAATTTTTGAGATTTAGCATGGACATCCTGAGATAGTAAGCTTTCAAGACAAAGCATCTTTGAATGGGAATGGGGAAGGTGAGGAGGGATGACCTTCACAGTCGGGGACCTTGAAAGGAGCAGCTTTTGTTTTAAGATGGTTTTGAACGACTGGAGATAGCACTTCAGGGACCAAATACGCCACAACAGAGGACAAGACTCGCAAGACATGGGAGCATTCACTGCTGGCACCCAATTGTGTTTCCTTGGAAAAAAGTGAAGAGGAAACCTGTTATGCCATTTCTAATGTGTCAATTTCTGATGGAAAAAGTAATTGAACAAAGAAGATTTGCCTTTTTCTATAGTAAAAAGCTGGCCAAGAAACAGATGACAGTTTCTTTGATTCTTTTTCCATCAGAAACATATTCTGGCCCCAGGAGTGATTGGTCGAATCCTCCTTCAATTATTATGTCACTGCCAATTTTGAGTGACACCAGACCAAACATTTGTCAAACAGGGATTGACACTGAAATCACAGATAGAGCTTAGGTATATAAAATAAGCTGCGACTCCTGAATGTAAGTACATTCATTGTAGGTCCGACTCTGACTCTGGCCCATACTCTGACTCTGCCGCTTCCAACTCCAACCCCTCCACCTCCAACCCAGACTCCGACTCCTCTGCCTCCAACCCAGACTCTGACTCCTCCGCCTCCAACCTAGACTCCAACTCCTCCTCTTCCAACCCAGATTCATCCAGCTCCAGCTCCTTCTCCTCTTCCTCCTCCTCCTCCTCCTTCTCCTCTTCCTCCTCCTTCTCCTCCTCCTCTTCCTCCTCCTCCTCCTCCTCCTCTTCCTTCTCCTCCTCATCCTCCTCCTCAAGCTGTCCTGAAAGCTGAGCCAATTCATCGTGGATAGGCCAAAGCAATGCATCAGAGGCTAGAGTGCCCATACAAACTATTTTGCTCCACCATGCACGTTCTTTGACAGTGGGGCAGATGAGCTGTAAATCTTGCCCAGCTCTGAGAGCCTTGGTGAAAGTCTTATTAGGGATGCTGTTTTCGTTCAATTCCAATATGTTACTACTCCAATAGGGGCCTGAAGCTGCAATTGCTGTAACAGCTGTAACAGCACTGGCATGAAAGAGCCACTACTGACACCAGAACCTGTTTTTGCCAGAAAAAGTAGCAAATAAATGTGTCATGCCATTCTTTGTGTACATATTTCTGATGGAAAAGGGGTTGAGACAATGAAAAATGCCTTTTTCTCAAGCAAAAAGTTGCCAAAGAAATGGTATGTGTCATGACCCACTACCGACCCCCGGGACTCCAACCCTTCCCAAAACGACCCCCACAACTGCCCTGGGCCTAGACCGCTACCTGGCCAACCCCCTTGGCAGCCCCCAGCCATCACCACCCGTCACCGCCACCAGCCACCGCCACTCCTGGCATCTCCTCAGCCATCACCGCTGTGATCGCCAAATCAGCGCCAGCACTGGCAACACCCATTGCCCCTAGCCCGTGCTGAGACCCCCATCACGCATCATGATCACACATCACCACTGACCTGACCTCTGCACGCCACGCCCCACTCCCGCTCCCCTCCTCACCATCCCGCCGCCACGTGTCTCCACACTCTCAGTACAAGACCTCTGCGCCGCATGACATGTCTCAACTCCCACTCCATCCCGCACAGCCCCTGGGTCTCACTCCAAGCCCCGGTGCTGCGACCTGCCACTGGAACCTGGGCTTGAGCCCCGGGGCCATCCTACTGCATAGTATATAAGTTGAAGAGTAGTAAGTAGTACTCTAGTCTTGATATTACCGTAACTCCCGTACTGTTTTGTTGTGTTTCATCTCTGTCTCATCTTCTCGCACATTCCGGTCTCGTTATTTCCACTTTGCTTCATTTCTTATCATACTCGTCTCATATTGTCTCCTTGTGTCATCTCTACTCGTCTCTTACTCTAATTCCACTCTGCTTTGCTCCTCTCTCTCTCAATTCTAAGTTCTCTTGTCTCTCCTGTCTCTGGTTCTCAATCTCGACTTGTTCTGTTCCCCTTCCCTTTATCTTATCTCGACCCTTTCCCCTTTTGGCTCACTTAATCTCTGCGTCTCTGTTTCCATCCCCGGGACTCGCTTGCACACCGGCGCTCGTTTGTTCCACCCTCCTGTATCCCTGGGACTCGCACCTACCCCCCGGCACTTGTCCTCCACCCACCCCAGCATTCGCCCACTAATCTGGTGCTGCCGACACTCCCCAGCACACCTCTCCTGCCTCGCTTTGGCCTCCTACGCCTCGCGCCCTACCGGTGCTCTGCATCCATGGACATGGTGATCACCACATAAGGTATTCACCCAGTGGACTGAGCCCCCGTGGTCAGCGGAACCTGACAGTATGACACATTTCTTTGTTGCTTTTTCCAGTGGAAACAGGTTTTGGTGCCAGCAGTGAGCATGGCAGCTTGCATAGTTACATCATACCTCGCTTCTCTTACATAGCAAATCACTTTATTATTGTGTGGATCTCCCAACAGAGTCCGTTTGACATAGCACTTGTTTTCCATGAACAATATGATGCATAACCTGGAAATGCAGAATCCACAAAAACAAAGAGGAAATTTCAAAGTTTCCCTCAGGGTAACATAAAGTACAGCAAAGTCAGCAATTTGAGCACTGGATTTTCCATCAGGCGCAGTTTCTGCAACCAAAATAGAGATCTCACTAGTATCAAACAGGTCGGTGGTGCTTTGATCTTCTGTCTCTCCCTCTTTTATGAGGAAAGTCAGAATGTCATCTCCAGAAGGTACAATACCACCTAGTGAAGGAGACAATAACTACCTCTCTGAGGCTACTTTATCCAGCCAATCCTCAACTTTGCTTTGCCCAGATATCCCAGGATCACCTTCCAGGGAATCTCTTTCTGTGTTGTCGGGATAGACGGATTCGTCGATCACGGAGTCTCCCTGCCTTGCCTCTGTCAAGCTCTGCAGGCTTGTTAGGATCGACCCATAAAAGGTGTTGCGGCGAGAGTAAGTTGATCGTCCATTGTTGCTTTGATAAACGGTCACAATCGTCACTGGGTGTCACACATGCCTCATCCTCACGCTCATCACGTGGTCATTTGTATAAATGTTCACGAGTCAACCCTCAAACGAACAAGCGAACCATTAGCGGTGAGGTTCAGTTTCCTGTCCGTGAAGTTCTCTAATCCTCATACCATCGTCATGGTTATATCTTGCAGTGAAGAATGATGTTTGTCTTCCTTATATGATATCCAAATTTTCAGCTTAACAATTCACTAGTGAAGGGAACAGAGTCTGGGGTTACCTTATCGACGATGCTGCGCTCCTTCAGTATGGCCTCCGAAAAAATCTCGGTACCGCTGAGAGTCCTAATGCGCGGGAAAACACCATCTACCGGGCGGGAATCGAACTTTTGCACAGTGCCAAGGCGGCAGGCCATGTGAAATTTACAGCTGCCACCACTGCTAGCGGGTCAATCGAGAGTTGCTTCGCACTTGCGCGTGTCACGGACGACCCACAGGAATGTTTCGGGAAGCCCCCGCGAGAGCTGATCGATCGTTTGAAGAAGGTGCTGAATACCGATAAAGAACCTCGATGGTACGAATGGTGATCAATTCTGTGACATTGAGAGGCAGTCGCATTTACTGTTCCCACCATTCAAGAGTTCCAATTGACGTCTCCCTTAATGTATAATCAGGATTTGTGCTCTAGAAGCATCCATGGCTTCAAGCCACCGTAGTGTTTCTGACGCTTCTGTCCACTATGGAAATATGTTCTTATCCAATGTTTCTGTCGCCACATTCCGAACAATCATTTTCATAGGATCATCAGAATTGGCTTTCACATCTTTGTTCTTTCTGCTTTGTGTCAGGGGTTTCCTATGTGGCCTCAGTTGCTGATTGCCCCAGGAGAAACGTCGTGGCCCAAATTATCACAGGCAACTCATACTACGGCAACTAAATGTAAGATGTGATGGTTTCCTATGTGTCCAAGCGTATTCCTCCACAACACCGACTATGTCGAATCTGACTCGGATACCAAACACGTTGTCGATTGAAGTACAGACCTCCTGTACGTACATAGTACCCGAGCTTGGACTTCCAGAATTATCCTATCAGTAGTTTGGGAGTTTGGTATCCAGAGACTACTAACTTTGTACCTGGACGAAGTCCTATTGGAAAGTACGCTTCATCAGCTGTGGTCGGGTCAAGGCAAAATCCAAACTCTGAGCCGTCGTCGGCAGGAAAAGTTAACAATGTCTCCTTGATATAATTACCAAAATTAAGGCATGACATACAGAAAGAGAAAGTAGGACAGGAATCAGCGCCCGTGTCCGGATACCAGGACAATTCTTCGAGTACAACAGTGTGGAAGAACAGAAGGATAAATTGCCATAGTGTAGAAGAATCGTGCCTCCTGAATATCTCTGCAACCTTGACCTGACAGACGTTTTCACCAGGTCACGTAGCCAATGAATGAGTAACACAGGACTCGGATTCATTCTCTCTCTCCTTCTCTCCAAACTGAACGCTCGCGTCCGATGGCAAACGAAAGGGACACATGAAACAGTCAGTATCAGATCATGGGCAAGGTTGGTTTCTGGGCGTTCACACTCAAGTTTTGAGGCAAGCACTAAACATAGAGAAGCATGTTAGGAATTGATGGTGCATGCTCATAAAACATTTCGGGCCATCACAAGTGATATCAAACGCGTACAACTCCACCGAAACGTCCTTACTCTCTGGGAGCACCCCTGCCAACACCGGCGAACTGCGGCCTGAACTCGCCGGGAGCACCACCTTCCTTCTTGCGGTAGTCTTCACGATCTCCACGGGGGGCGCGGTAGGCGCCTTCTCCCCCAGAACGAACGGTAGCGGGACGAGGAGGGCGGGCAGCCTTTTTGTGTGTGGCGGGCACAATCTCGTTGGGAAGGTGAAGCCTAGTACGATATTGGCGAGTGAGGATGTCAAACGAAGCCCGAATAGATTTCACGCACCATTCACGAAGGTACTCGACACCCTCAGGAGTCAAGACATAATAATACCACTGCCAAGAGAATTGAGTCTTGACATAGCCCTTTGATGTCAGGCTCTGCAGGGCCTTAATGACATGAAGATTGGGAACATCGAGCTCCTCGTGTTTGGGAGCATTGTAGTCTTTTTTAGCAACCAGGACACCCTCTAAGCCACGTTATGATGATCAATAAGGCTTCTCTTTGTGAAGGCCAAACCCACCCTTGAAAAGATTTTCGTAGATGGTGCGCCTGTTTTGTTTGGGAATGATCATGCTGGGCGGTACGGTTTCTTGAGTCGGAAGCTATAAAGATAAAAGAATGGATGAGCAAAACATAAAGAGAAACGAACTTGGATACATACTGCAACAGATATGCACTCGTGTCCGGCTGGAAAACACAATCAAGTCAGTAACGAATCCTCGTCATCCAAAACTTCCAGAGTCCATCCAACCCCTTCCCACCGTCCAAATTTCCCAAACCAACTTCCAAAGGACTCTAGACGCATGATTCATAGATTTAGCCACTTACATGGCGGTTACTGAGCAGAACCTTCGAGGAGTCTTGACGTTGACGAACGGCTGCTCGTTGATACACACTTTCCCGATGTGGCTGGGATATTTGTTCTTGTTGTTTCATAAAGTCCAAACCAAGCACACTGCAACAGTCCTAAGCGCCGACATTATTTGTTCTAACGCTTTTGATATGGACAACTCTGATGAACCTTTGGAACAGACTTACCGTTGAAACCGCCCATACAGCCTGTGATACGTTGACCTGTCCTCTGTCAGCCTTTTTTTCTCATTAATTCTGCGCATGCTCTGCGTGGCAAGCCTGTAGCCTCCATCCCGCCGCCTTGCATAGGACTTCTGATGAGCACTATGACTTATATTGCATCTGAACATGATTAGAGTATCTAAGCGGTATGTCAGAATCTCGTAAAATGGCATCACGAGGAAATCACAAAGTCGCGGGTGAGGGGAAAACCCATCTTTCAGAATTGAGGTACGGAGTGTCCGGAGCAAGATTAATCTCTCTGTTCGCCGTCTAAACAAAGGAAGTATTGATTCCGAGTCTGTCGCGGCCTATCTCAGCGAAGCAACACTCGAAGCCCCTGTTTGGAGAATCATGAGCGGTCCGGATATATCTTCTGCAGGTACCACTCTGCAGTAATAAATACAAATCACAGGGTTCTGAAACAATAGAGCTTTAATCAAAGAAGGGGACCCTGCGGCAAACATGCGCTCATCTCCAGTGCGTTGGCAGAAACTAGAACTTGATGCGTAATCATTGCTCCACCGACATCTTGATAACGACACAATGCCGAGAAGTTTGGAAACACTGAAGGTGCCACAAGGCAGTAGGCGGATTGCTACGAATAATGAATCGCTGTGGGTATCTGGATATATAAATGGATCAGCAAGCTGCAGTATCATTGCATTATCTCGTGCAAGTTGGAATACAGCTTCCTGTGAGTGAAAAACTTCGGATTCAGACGATAAGTGGGACTAAAATTTAGGCTTATCACAGCTATGGGTGTACTTGAAGTCCCGAAACGCATATACACGCCTTGGTGACAGAAAAAATTAGTTCAAATTCCGTTCCAGCTTAGCCACAACAAGACCTTTGATAGACGGCGAGTTCAATTTCAGGAAGAATAATACATGGGTCCGCATACTACGAGATACCAAACTGAGATTATCATTTTGAGGTTAGTTATCCGATACGATAGAACGACGACATGAATAAATTTGTCCCTATATATCGACCGTATAGAGTGATACTCCAATGGGACGAATGCGCAGGGCGTTAAAGTTACCAAAAAAAAAACAAGAGTTGAGCTGTCAAATCAGTCGGCGGTACAAAGACTACGGTTTTAAATCCTGGTCAGGAGATCAGTAGCGAGAGTATCGCAACAATACGGGCGCCAATGTAAGTAGTATCGGCGTGACTATCTTGAAAGCTGCTTTTTTTCGCCGAGAGAATAGGAAACTCGAGTATTGACGTTGAAGCGAATCGGGAGAAGGACAACAAAGCGCCACAATTAATTGACTATAAAATCGACATTCAAAGACATTGTTTCCTCGGAACATATGACGCGAATACCAAATATAGAATACCCAATATGAAGATGCGATGAAAATGGCACTGAAGTTTTTCTGCTATAATATTGCAGGTAGTAAGATACATTTCATAGGAATGATCAGCTGTGCTGGGTTCATTGAGTGACTGCTTTAAATTTTACATCAAGGCGAACATAGTTGTTGTATAGTTCATCAGTAGTGAGGAGACTATCCTCTTTATCCTTGTTCTTTGGATCCAAGAATGCGGAAATCGGCTAAAAGGCAAGCCAGAAATTAATTTCAATCTTGCCATACACATAAGGAAGCAAGCACTATACCTCGTGAAACTCCAAAAATGCGGCACCTAGGAGATGTTAGACAAGAGTTCATGATATTTTGTTGACGGACATACTACCAGGACCGTAACCATCACCGTAATCCTTGATTCCTGACCCACCATGGATCCTCTTACGAGCACCAACGGCAGGTTTAGCACCGATGTTCGTGTAGAACATGACACCGTGCTCTGATCACCAATTAGTCAAGCAAAGTCGGAACGAAAGCTAGGCAACAGCACAAGACATACGATTGGTATCAAAAAGTAGTTTGATACCGGTCTTGGCAGAGGAGAGCTCCGCAACGGGCGCTGGGCGGTTTCCGCGGGTCGAATTTCCCTGTGCGTCGTTGGAAGGGAGAACAATTCCTTTGATCAAATCGAAGTTTGAGTCGTATAAGCTCAAGGGGATGCGGGTCGGAAGATGGCTGGCGCCTTCGTTCTGTAATAAGTAGAAGTCATCTATTTAGAATGGAGCCATCATGATGAACACATCAAAATTCATGTTTCTAGAAGTATGCATACTGACCATAACCCCTCACGGGAGATAAATGTGCAATCTTCTTAGCGAAGTGTCCATGCTCTGGGTGTTCTGTCGCAAGGAGGTATTCGTGTGTCGGGAGTGCGTCCGAGCCCAATTTAGCGGCGCGATCAGACTGATAAAGACATTGAGCGAATGAATTCAGATTTACTTGTGAATTACTTTGAGAGTCAAGGTGTGTTCCTTGACTGTCGGAAGTCCATCTCGCAAGCTGGCTTCCAGGTTAAAGCCCCAGTGCTGAAATGCGACGAAATCAGGTGTTGCTTTTTCATATTGTCACTTGAAAACAACGGAGATTGCAAACCTGGGTGAGATTGACCGGTGTGATAGCCTCCTCCTTTTCATCAAGTTTTGCACGATACACAAGAACGATACTACCGAGATCGTACTCGGGAGTTTCCAGTGGGGGTATTCCCGCAGCCCGGTATTGACGCCCTTGCTCACCAGGGCTAATCAGTGCTACGAGAGCCTCGACGACAAGCTTTCCGGGGAATCCTTCATTCCCGTCTGGCGAGACTAAACGGAAGATGACATAGGAGATGTTAGGCGACTGTAAATTGCTCAGTTCTGCGGTGGTAAAAAGGGTAGGATAGTCATCTGCGTTAAGCTGTGTCCAGGGCATCGAATCGAATCCGGTAGTTCCACCGTGAAGAGATACATTCGGGCCCTCTGAAAAGCTGTTTGATTTACAGGACATCTATTTCAACCGTCACATACCATTGGCTATCGCGGTCATCTGTCCCTTAATTCCTTTCCGCTCTATGATGTGAGTTCCAACAGGAATTCGATTCGAGTATCGACCAATAATTGTGTTGACATATTTTTGAGTGACATGGCCTTCTGGGTCTTCAGGACCAACTACGATATCATGCGTCTTCATGAAATGAATCATTAAAGCAGGTTTCTGGCATTGTGGAAACTTACACGCCCATCGACCTGCACGATAATACGATGAAGAGTGAGCCCAAATGGCAAAATCTTCAGATTCGTTGTCGTGAGAGTACGTCATGGCTGAGAATGATCAATAGTACCTCTACTGCCAACGAAGGCGTCAACGATGGGAGAGTCAGTAGAACAGGTTTGAATTCAGTCATTCCTTTGGATATGCGTTGAAGTTATCTTGGCGATGGGGAGGAGATAAGACAGTCAAACTGAGCCTGGGCATCATGTGGCCCCTGTGGTCCCGACTATTGCCCGACCATGCAAGCACACTGCCAAACATTACCAGGGGTCTTCAACAAGACCAAAATGTGGTCCTGGTGGAATAATGCCTCGATCGGAGACCAAGGCCCCTCAAACACTGGAGGCATTATCCCAACAAAGGATATATTTGCACGGTCCATTTGATAGATAGGATCGAGGAACATGACTAGTTCGAACAATTTCACATGAGGAGACCGGACCGTTCGACATACTGGTGAGAACAGGCAGGCTAATTGAGGCTCCCGCGAAGTTCCTTATAAGAAGTACTTATGGGGAATTATGCGAACTGGCATGGTCGTGATGGCCTCGACGTGCCGAATCTGTGACCTTCGGAGGCGCGGTCTTCTTATAGCCGTATCACGTTGTTGGAGTACTATGTATTACTTACCGGACCTGAGGCTTGAGATATTATGCACTCCATTCTTTGACAAATGCCGCTGTTGCAGAGCAGTCGAAACGTGATAATTGGAATTCAGAGGTCACTCGTCCGGATAACATATATGCATATGTTAGGGGCGAGGACAGGCTTGGAAAATTGTTTCAAGTATAGGGATTGTGAGAACTTGCCTCAAAATCGCCATTGGATACTTGACGGTGTATAAGTTCAAAGATTGAACATAACTACAACAAACAACTTGAATTCCTCGGTGTCCATTCAAGACTCGGATCTGAAGTTGCCATCTACGTTTCCGCAGTCTGACTTGGACATTGATATTTGGCCTGAGAGGGATTATAGCACTTGTAAGTGGTCACGTATTTCTGTATCTTTACATTAAGTACTGACTCGGGGGGAAATATGGTGGGTGCCGGTGAACACGATCGACCTCTTCGGGGGTCTGCGAATTGAACTTTTACGTCAGCCGGAGCAGAATCCAGACATATTTCAGAAATGCAACTTGCCTCGTTTATCAGATCTCTCGTCATTATACACTGGATTTATACGGCATTCTCTATCTGTCTTCTGCGGCATCTCCCTGGCTCTGTTTCAGCACCTTGATTCCGTCCAGGGTGGTCATGGATATCTGATTCCATCTTGACGCTCGAAAAGAACATCCGGGAATTGTGTGTCTGTATCTACGTCCCTGACACTTTGAACAACTGAAATCTCATTCTATCGTCAATGGCTACTCTGCTTGCTTATTGGCTTAAAATACTACTTGGTTGCGCGACCCACCTGACAGTCCTCCGCTTAAGTGTCGCATGGGAAAGAACCATGTGTTACCAGAAAGATTGCACAAAAAATACCGGTGGATAAAAAATGGTTCACGCTACTGATTTTCGAAGTGGGCCATTGGAAGCTCAAGAGTTTGTAGTTGTGGGTGGCAATGTTCTGATAAGGATCTTCTGAAGAGAAACCTACGAGACACTGAAATATAATTGGAACGAAACCCTTTGACACTTGACATTAGATTCGAATTTGTGTGATCTCGGTTGTCTTCGGCAAGGCTCTCTCCACACGAAAGCCTCGGTACTATGGTGGACTATCTTCACCCAATTTGCACATGCAAGATTCGACTAGGTTTTGCAAGTGGGTAGCTATCAATAACTGGTGACACATGTCAAGCACGAGAAGCGCGCCTACGGAAACGTCTTGGGCAATGCACTGTTGCACAGAAGACTGATGATTTCAGTGCATCGTATTTGTTTGATTGATCTGGCGGACAGTCCGCGTCAAGGGTCAGTTATAGATGTAAGATGACACAACCCAGTGAGACCAAGGCTTTGGTAGTGGATAGCATGTTTTGGTCACTATCCTCGTGATCTAGCTTTGGTGACAGCTATGTCCATATGGTCTCACCGGCTATCTAGACTTCCTGTCCATCTAGCCGGCGCGTCTGTCATGATTCCTCGACCACATTGTCATCGGCTCTAAAGCATACCCGCTTGGTTTCCATTTGTAACCTGTATGCCATAACTATTTGATATTCGCGTGAATAGACTCAAGTCTTACGAAAGGAAGCTAGACTAGCCACTTGAATCAATCAGAAAGTTCACGAGATGCGAGAAACTATGCGATTGTTATTGTGGCTACAAAAGATATTGATAATCATTAGTACAGATGGTAGATAGAATACTTCTAGATATACGAGATGGTCCGGCCATTAGAGTAAACTTTATGGGGATAGTTGCTCCTGATTCTCGTGCAAATGTACAGGTGTATAGAGGGGAAAAAGCTTGTCTCGGAAAATCAGAAAACAAACTAGAATGAAGATGACTGTCAATGCATGTTCACAGACACGGGATGAGATGAACTGACCGAGTCCATGAGTTTTGAACGATCGTTACGACCGACTAAGTTTGGTCCACTCCACTGAACCTGCGGGTTGTTCCCTTGTGCATGAATGGAGTCAAACAGCGACAGTTGGCTCGAGAGGTCGTTACTAGGGTATGACCCTACAGTATAATGAGAAAACGAGTTATACAACTCGCTCTGCATCGTCGGATAGAGACCGGATCCGTCGTTCGCACGTTCTTGACGAAAAGCGTCACGTGGTGAAGTATGAGGACTAGAATGAGATGGAGCGTAAATCAAGGGTGAATCATCGGCAAAGTTGGTAACGACGGAATTAACAGAAGAGTCGAATGGTTGGTGAGGTGAAATAGACAGTATTGGGGTCGGAAGGGCCTCTTCTTTGATGTTGAATACAGCAGAGGGAAAGTTGAATGTCAAACCATCGTCCGTCGTTTCTAGAGGTGATGGTGTTTGTGTCCAACTCGAGAGCGTATCATATAGATAAGTTTCGGGCACAGAATCGATGGCCGAAGAGAATGGTGAATGTGGAGTGTCGGATATGGTGAGGGAGGGTGTGGAAGGCGAAACACTCGACGATGAGGACGAGACACTTCCCGATTTTCGATGGCTGAGATAGGGAAGAAGGTCTGGGGTCTTGCGACGCGACCGCACCCCGCGGTCTGCGTTGAACCGAGTGATGCTATTATACCTGTTGCTCTACATAGGCCTTGGCCTCACGAGTGAATTCTGAATAGACATACCTATTCTTCGCCGAAAGTCCCGTCCGGCCAGGAAAATAGGTCTTCACGATTTTTGTCCAAACTTTGCCATGCTCGTGAACTGCTTGGAGGAGCAGTTCATCCTAGAGAAGGCATTAGCGCTCGGTAACGAGGATCGGTATGAAGACGTATTCACAGCTTGTGATGTCCACGTTGTTCTGTCGATGGCTGGATTCAGTGTATCCGTCCAACGCTTGGCACATTCTGTACTTCGACAATGAGGTATTGCTCTTGAGAGAGAAATCATGAGACTCACGGTCGCTATTCCTGGTCTGAACTACCGAAGCAACGAGAGACCATCTTGAGGCATGTTGTCGTCAGACGAAGAAAGAATCCTAGCCTCACAAAACTCACCTCGTTCCATATTTCTCAATACCCTTCACAAGCTTTTCATCTTCCTCAGGCGCCCAACCACCCTTCACAACGTCAGATGCCATCTTGGCGAACCAACGTTTACGACAATCTTTGTTAGTCCGGTTAGGAACATGTTTTGCGATAGCATGCCACTTGGAAGGATTTGGGTTCTCTGGATCCTCTGTAGGCCTAGGTGTCAGCCAAAAGAAAGCACTGACGAGAAGACATGATGACCTTTAGCGACAGCCTCGCGCAGAAGCTGATCTTCTTTGGCAGTCCATGATCGACGTTCTCTGCAAAGCATGATTTAGAGCAGTAGAGAGGGAGGATAGGTGCAGTCAAGAGTCTGAAAGGCGGGTCGAGATCCAAGTGATGCGACACCACCGTACTTATTGGATTTCAGCATCTGTTTCCCAATTTGTCAATCGGAATCGGGGATGGAGGTGGCGTTTTGGATGTCCCACAAGTTTTCGTCTAGAGGTCCAGGGAGATCGGGATCAACTGCTGTGCCATATCCAGGTGGGCCAAGAAGGCCATGAGAAAGTTTACCATCTTACGGAGACGATATCCGCGAAACAGAATGCCGTCAGACAAACAATGGTGTACAATAGAATAAGGCCAGGTCCATCCGGATGGGGTTCGCGTGACAAGAGGAGGCGTGTGCATTCTTCGAAGCCCGAATCTGTCGGCACGAGTGGATTTGTTTCCTGCCTTCATGTCACAGTGGAGAAATGGATGAATGTAGTGCTCCCAGAGGTAGACAGTCGCCGTGTACCCGTGCCACAGACATGGCAACAGTTGCAGAGGGTTTCCAGGGAGACGAAACAAGTATTCAATATTCAATCTTCACACTGTTCATAGCTTGAACTTGTCAGTGGTTCACATCATAGCAACAAGATGTGCTATTTTCCTAGGAGATAGTATGAAATTATTTATAGTTATTTTTCGGTCATCGGCTAGCTACTTATGTACGTGCCGCTCACTCCGGTACTTGCAAAAATTCATATACTTTTTGATAAATATTTCCCAAAATTGTCGCAAACTGGGAAATTAATCACTGAAGACAACACAGCTTACGTCTCTCTTCCGATAGAGACGCGGACCTGTCCTAGTCTCCAATAAATTGTAGTACTTGAAGCTTCACATCAATCGGGTAACCTTCTACGGCGCGCTTGTATAACATTTTGGATATGCGGATGACAACATCTAACGCAACGCCGCAGTATAGTCCAAACGCGTTGGTCCCGTAACCGATGCCTATCATTAGGGTCCTAACGTATCACCGATCAAACAGTGGGTGACTTTTGGGTCAGCGAAAGGAGAAGGATCTGCTCGAGTCATGATCCCAACTGATAGCCGCAGTAAAACTTGGGAACTTAATCCCCGCGCATCGTCCGCAAAGTTGATGTTTGTGATAAAGATGTGAAATGCGATGTAGCGCGAAGGGATTTGTAGAGTGCATGTTCCAAGGCAGGGTCAAAACTTATTCGGAAAGTACTGAATGTTGAAAAAAAAACTGATTGCGCTGATTGCTTTCGGAGATTGCCATAGGTTCCAGACGAGCTTGGATAAATACCTCGACATACATAGGTATGGAGAATCAAATTAGACGATGGGACTTTGCGTGTGTTTAGCGCCGAAGAGGGATGGCAACTGTCATGAAGGTGGCTACCTAATGATGAATATTTTTACTCCAAATGGAGAGGTTTACGGATCAGACGACGACACATTTAGTCAAGCCGCATCATTACAAGTACGGACGTATAACATGCCATAGGACAAAGTTTCAAGGATAGAGTTATTTTCTGTGTTGGTTTAAGAAAAAATGGAATTCATAACTAAACAAGCAAAGCAGTAATCGCTGTCTCGAGAAGTACATAGACACTGAGATACCGAATTGTCACACGGATGAAATTATCCACGGCTTAGGCATGCCGAACATACGACATATGTCACTTGTGATCATAAGACCAATATCAAAACCAGCAATTCATTGTGACTGCACAAGATCCACTTGAATCCCCTGCTTGTAGAAGAGTCACGCCCACCGAGCTGGGTTTAACGTTATCCCCCACAATAGGATATGTCATCAGAACAACAGAGCCACATATCAAGGATAGGCTTGACCGCATCTAATCGTAAGTGGGTGCACGGGACATTGACGCCCTTTACAGAGAACATTTTTGGAAATATTTCAATTCAATACCAGTCGCTGCCGATGAATAATGGGATCAGATACCGACGAAATGGTAACCCTGACGTCTGTGACTCTGTCAGAATACAGGAAGACTTTTCGTGCCTTAAATCTATACCAAAGCATGTGTACATGAATGCATTGATGCGACCCACACACGGGAATGATGCCTCGGTGTGGGCTACTCTCTCAGTGCGATCGTAGTACGGAAAGTAGCGGGCGCTTTTCTGTTCGGTCGAAATGCTGTATGTAATGGGAAAAAGACATAATAAATAGTAAAAAGCACAGGTGTCGTAAGCGCTGTGACATAACAATCATTGCGCCTCAACACACGAAGATTACTCACCCATTCTTACAATACTAATAGAGGGTGACGCACGGGCATCGGCAGGCGAGCGGCCTGTTAAGAATAGTGGATACCCATACCCATGCCACTTGACGAAGGAGTAGTGACGCAACTTCCCGATTTGATAGGCGACAATGTGGGTCCATCTAGAGAGTATTGACGAGCACTTGCTACGATGAACACTTCGCTTGCAATTTTCCTTACAACTGTTACAGTATTGCTTCAGCGTCCTGAGGAGATGTTTGAGCTTTGGCATGTTACTCTTGACCTCCCGGTCCCAAATGACTTATTTCTGAGATCAGGATGATCGCGTGAGCGAATAGCACATACTTGGAACAAGCACAACGGGGTCCAAAACTAAGCGAAGGCTTAAGGATATGGACTATCAACGTGTTGAGGAACCTTCGCTGACGTGTTCGCTGAACTTGCTCTCTGATACAACGTACCGTGGATGTACGACGCGGAAAGGTGTACCAGACTCTGCAGTCAACTAGTGCTTTGTCGAGATAGCAGAGACATAAACACGTAAAGAAGCTATGGAGTAGTATGATAAGGATAAATCACGTGTATTGATTTTGGACAATAAAATGACCACCCGCACCGTGCCATTTTCGTTTATGGATTTGGTTATCGACTGTCTCTATAAGTTTCATATGACTAAGTTTCTCGGGAGCGGGGATACCGAAGAGTGGGCGCATTGCTACCAGAAGTTTCGGGTAGGAGTAGTTTCACCGACGCCACTGTAGCCTACCGCTGAAGCGGTGATAGTATCCAACCGTACTACGGTCAAAAAAATGTCCGTCACAGTCTGTCAGTGAAGAAAAGGTATATTTGAGCTTTCAAGTATCCGAAAATCGCGCTATCGAGTAAAAAGAGTCCCTGATCTACTAGTATGGAGCGGTCACGCTCCAGGCTGTTCGGATGAGAGAGAGCACATTCCAAATCTGGTGCATCACGAGGCTTACACGTGATTCACGTTTTTTCATTTCCCAAATCTAACTTCACCCTCGACCGTCCTAACCGAATACCATGGCTGAGATTCACGATCAGTTCGACACAATTCTTATCTTAGATTTTGGATCACAGGTGTGCAGTCGTTCGTAAATTTTGTGGTGCAGTCACTCAATCATCACTCGCAGTACAGCCATCTGATTACTCGGAGATGTCGAGAACACAATGTCTATGCTGAGCTGATGCCATGTACCACTAAACTAAAGGACATAAAGTTCAAACCTAAAGGTCCGTTTCCATTGTGAATCGACATAATATAACTGTTTTGAGCATGGCCATTTAGGAATTATCCTATCGGGCTCACCGTATTCTGTGTATGATGAAGGCGCACCCCATGTTGACCCTGCTGTTTTCGATCTTGACATTCCTATTCTCGGGATATGCTATGGCCTTCAAGTTCGTGTCTATCGTCATGCCAGATCTTGCATATTCTGATTGTTTTGGGTTGGAGTAGGAAATTGCTTGGAGCTTGAAGGGTGAAGTTTCTCCGTGTAAACATCGCGAATACGGCTTTGCACAACTACAGTTGAAAGAATCAGAAAGCGACAATTCTTCTGTCGACGCGCTATTCCAGGGCTTAGGAGATGAAATGCAGGTGCTCCTGTCAACTAGATTTGTTGTAGTGTCATTGCTGATATCAAGTTGGATTAGGTCTGGATGTCTCACGGTGACCAACTGTCAAGGCCTCCACCAAACTTCCATGTCATCGGCCATACTCAGTCAGCTCCATACGCTGCCTTAGCTCACGATACGAAGCCAATATATGGCATTCAGTTCCACCCGGAAGTCACACATTCCCCTCGCGGTAAGGAACTTATTGGACGCTTCATTCTGACTATTTGCGGATGTCGGCAAAATTGGACGATGGTAACCCCTTTTTTTTGACATACGCGTCACATTCGCTGAATCATAATTTAATTTCAGGAAGAATTTATTGGCAAAGAAATTGCCAGAATTCGCGAGATATGTGGACCGAAAGGCCGCGTTATCGGGGCAGTTAGTGGCGGTGTTGACAGTACCGTAGCTGCGAAACTGATGCATGAAGCGATTGGCGATCGGTACGATGGGTCACACAGTGAGTATCATTAGGCTCATTTTTTTATAGTTTCCACGCCATTATGGTTGATAATGGCGTTCTGCGGCTCAACGAAGCGGCCCAAGTCCATGAGATGCTCAATCAGAATCTTGGCGTGAACTTGACGGTTGTGGATGCATCAGATCTATTTCTTTCGAGGCTTGACGGCATCGAAGATCCTGAAAGGAAGCGAAAAATTATTGGAAACACATTCATCAATGTTTTCGAAGCCGAAGCTGCTAAAATTGAAGCAGCAGCTGACGAAGAGGAAAAACAAGGTGCTACCGCTAAGGGTCGGGTCGAGTGGCTCCTACAAGGCACTCTGTACCCCGACGTGATCGAAAGCATCAGCTTCAAAGGACCCAGCGCTACCATCAAAACACATCACAATGTCGGAGGCTTGCTAAAGGACATGAAGCTCAAACTCATTGAGCCTCTCCGTGAACTTTTTAAGGGCACGTGATCACAGGATCAATTTGGTCGACTTTCCTTGCTCATCCCACATATAGATGAAGTGCGCGCTCTGGGTAGACTCCTTACAATACCAGCGCCACTTGTGCAGCGCCATCCATTCCCTGGTCCGGGACTCGCCATCCGTATACTGGGTCCGGTCACACGTGACCAGGTCAAAATTCTGCAACACGCAGATAGTATCTACATCGAAGAAATTCGTAAAGCAGGTCTTTACGATCAAATCGCGCAAGCATTTGCCGTGTTACTGCCTGTCAAAGCAGTTGGAGTCATGGGAGATTCAAGGACTTACGAACAGGTGCATCGCAATTTGAATACATTTTACATTGACGTTGAAATTAATTTTCCACCCTAATGCACCAGGTCATCGCACTTCGTGCTGTGCAATCTGAAGATTTTATGACAGCTGACTGGTGAGAATTCCATGTCTATTTACCTGCAACAGTGACGCTACTACGTTTTTATCACTGGTGACTGACTGGCGAGTTAGGTATGTCTTTCCATCGGAAGTCCTCAGACGCATTTCGTCTCGTATCACCAATGAGGTTGCGGGGATCAATAGAGTTACCTATGACATTTCATCAAAGCCGCCGGCGGTAAGCGAACAGTGTTTTCTAGCACGGAAAATACTACCTTGCTGACTCATCCGTCAACGTAGACTGTCGAATGGTTGTAACTCGAAGCACTGAGAGAAGATGGGTTAATGGTGATGGGTTTGTAGTTAGACTCCAGCGGGTTGCGTAGTTGTCAACTCGTTGGCTGGTTTCTGGCTGTCATTCTTCGTTGATAGAGACATAGAACTTGCACATCATCGGTGGATATTTTTACCGTCCATATCAGCTCCAAGCTGACCTGACAATGCCATCAAGAAACGGTGGCATGTATCAGAGATTTATCAGAGGCGTAGACTGACACAATCCGAGGTTACAAGCTACCACCTGAGATGTAAAGTGCTATCTTCCACATGTCTCCCCCGTAAAGTCCGGGTCGGATGTAAAAACCGATAACAAAAAATGGTATAGTCCAGATGGGTCCAGATGATGTCAAAGTATCGAAAAGGATACAGACAGCTGAGTGGATACTTTATCTGCATTTTACAGTCATGGCTGTGCTCACACAAATCCGGTTTCATTCTGGCAGCAGCTCCAAGTACTTTCGGGGTTTACGTGCCAATTCAAGGAGCGAGAAAGGGTGTCTGGCGGGGTAGGGGTGGAGTATCTTCAAAACATGTGGGACTATGGACGACAACTGTCAAAGCTTTGTATTATGGCCTGAGACCACGTTTGACACAGGGATCCTTTGCCGGTGCCGATGGAATCTGTGTCCGTGCGTCCACTGCAGCCTTCTGTTCTGGATGGCTAGGCCTGGTCGAGCAACCAGACTAGAATGAACGTCGGCACTTGGATAGTTATTTAGTCGCGAGCCTATTTTGCAATCTTATCGCCGTTTGAATGTAATGAGCAACGGTCTCTTTGTCGTGCAAGCTTCAGGCTAGAATGCCTTGGTGTTGTTAAAAAACTTAATATTTCCGAGCTGCCCGGATGAGTTCCTTGCGTGGATAGAGTTAATTTTTCTTTGCCCGATGAGAGCGAGCGACGGTCTCGAAGAGTGTAAAGTTCTCTTTATCTTTGCAGTGTAGGTCCGAGTCCGAATCCGTCTCATCGATAGTTCCGAGAGATAAAATCTGGCGATCAGCCACCCTTCAACACTGAGTCGGTCAGACGGCGAGTAAACAGTAGCACTCGAGTCGAGGCAGGAGTGAAAAAGTAGCTTATAATAAAACGTAGAAAGGCCGCTGTTCTGTCATAGGATTCAATCAATAGTCTCTAAGCCGCTTCCCCTAACATTTCTCGAGCAGTTGGAGAAAGCACGTCTTATCTTGAGAGAACGCGAGAAAGTATTTGTCTTCAAAAGCCCATTGACGATGTTACGATGTTGCAGTGATTGCACATCATTTGAAAGGTACAGAAATACTAATAGGAGGACTCGGAACGGCCATGGTTGGCAACGTGATCCATTAGCACAGCCACGCAATCCTCGAGTTTCGACCGCCAGTCGCTCCTTGTCAATCATGGGTCAGTCTGACTTCATATTGAGCGAGAGGGACTACTGATGATGTTCGTTAACTTCAGGTATTCCTAAGGTACGTTTGACGGTCGACTTTTTCTCTGGTAGTCATCATTCGACTGAACACGCGTTTTCAGTTCTTTCGATACATTTCGTACGTTACTTAATTCCCTTCAAATAATGAATCTCCTAATATTGACAGTGAGCGCTATCCATTAACGTCTCAGTTCATACAAGAGAACAAGATACCAGAATTTGGTGAATAGACGAGAGAGACACAACCTGTAATATGTCATAGACTAATATGTTTTCAGATAACCTCTATCTCGATTTCAACGGCATCATCCATAACTGCGAGTGTTTCATCACTATGACTCACAATTAGAGAATAAGATTGGATTCTTTGTAGGTTCACATCCCAATGACGAAGATGCTCATTTTCGATTGTCTGAGGAACAAATATTCACCTCAATATTCGCCTATGTCGACCACCTCTTCGGGAAAATAAAACCCAAAAAGCTCTTCTTTATGGCCGTAGATGGTGTAGCTCCTCGAGCAAAGATGAACCAGCAGCGAAGTCGGCGATTCAGATCGGCCAAGGAGGCGAAAGAAGTGCGGGAGAAGGCGATCAAAAAAGGAGAAAAACTGCCCGACGAAAAGGCATTTGATAGCAATTGTATCACACCTGGTACGTTCTCGTCATTTCTAGGGTTGTCTTATCGCCTCATTGTGACCTAAAGGTACACCTTTCATGACCCGTTTGTCGGCCCAGCTGCGCTATTTCATTAACAAGAAAATCACGGAAGACTCAGATTGGCGCAACGTTGAGGTGGTGTTGTCAGGACACGAGGTTCCTGGAGAGGGCGAACACAAGATTATGGAATACATTCGGCTGTCGCGCGCTCAGCCGGACTACAATCCAAATGTCCGACATTGTTTATACGGACTGGATGCGGATCTGATCATGCTGGGGCTACTGAGTCATGACCCACACTTTTGTCTACTGCGTGAAGAGGTGAAATTTGGGCCGTCTTCGAGGAGAAAGGGAAACACGAGGTCCGTTAAAACAGCCCCTTCCGCTCAGAGTCACAAAATTGAAATGTTTCCCTAGCCTGGAGTCTATGAATTTTTATTTACTCCACTTGTCGCTGATGCGCGAATACCTGGACCTTGAATTCCGCGACATCGAGCCTATATTACCATTTGACTATAACCTCGAACGTGTCATCGACGATTTTATTCTGTTGGCTGTATTTGTTGGGAATGATTTCCTGCCTAATCTACCTGATTTACATATCCATGAGAACGGACTGGAGAAGCTGTTTGACGTGTATAAAAAGGTTCTGCCAGCTATGGGTGAGTGTTCCTTTCTCCTGTATCATTTTCGGTCTAAAAATTGTCAGATGGGTATATTAATGAGAGCGGAGTCATAAACACGCAAAGACTTCAGCTGGTCTTAGACGAGATGGCGCAATGGGAACAGGAAATCTTTGAGAAGGAATATGCCGATGCCAACTGGTATAAGGGCAAGCAAGCCAAACACGTAAAGGAGATGGAACTTGCCCAAAAGCGGGCAAAGTTGGGTACGTCCGGTCTCCTTAAATCACGATTCATATTGTTGACATTATCTGTCTAACCTAAGTCCTTACCGCGGCCCAACGGGATATTTATGATCAGGTCAAAGCCTTTGTATTAGACAATAGGAAGATCCCGTCATCTGAGCGTACGCGGGGTGCTCGGTTGGCGATGCCGAATGACTTCCCGGCGCGGGAAAGGAAGTTCATCGAGAAACTTGCGGAGGATCTGCACCTCAACGTGCGATGGGATGAATATAATGAGCAGGATGTCAACCTTGTTACATTACGGTTCCCTGACGAATTTGAAGAGCCTGAACCCACAGAGACGAATGGTACAGCAGCTCCGAACGGGACTAGTGAGGGTGAAGAGGGAGATTGGGAGGACGTTGAGGACGAAGACGAGGATGAGGAAAGCAGAGCCGCAGTGGATCGCGTATTGAAGAAGTATGAGAAGGCACACGTTATGCAGGATGACGAGGGGGGAGGGTTTGATGCGCGTCACGATCGGTCTGTCAAAGAGAAGATGGACGAATGGAAACGTGGATATTATCGGGTATGTGCTCGTCCTGTTATACTCCTACTTAAACGACTGACGATGGTTTTGCCTATTCATCAGGGCAAATTAGAAATTTCATATGACAATCCTGAGCAGATGGAGGACCTTATCTTCAAATATGTCGAAGGATTGCAATGGGTGATGCACTACTATTACAGTGGTGTAGCGTCTTGGGGATGGTTCTACAGCTATCATTATGCACCTCGTATCTCAGGTGAGCTGACATTCTGCGTGAATTTTTAGACTTATAACAACTGATTTTAATGGACAGATCTACGAGGTGTTGATCAAATGACTTTCCAATTTGAACTGGGGAAACCGTTTAGACCTTTTGAACAACTTATGGGTGTTCTTCCCGCCGCGAGTAGAGATAATGTCCCATTGGCCTACCAGGTACGATCTCACGTATCGTACTCTGTTCCTGGTATCCAAGTGTTTGACATCTCTGCAGGATTTGATGTACGATTCCAACTCGCCAATCCTCGACTTCTATCCTGAGGACTTCGAACAAGATTTGAACGGGAAGAAACAAGATTGGGAGGCGATTGTTAAAATCCCCTTTATTGATTCAAATCGCCTGCTCAGCGCCATGGCTTGTGCGATCTTTTTTCTTGCTTGTCTTCAAACGCATTTTGACTTGATGACGCGTTTACTAGCTCGGGAACATCGACTGAAGCCTGAGGAAAAGCAGAGGAACAGCCTTGGAACGAGTATGAAGTTCTCTCACAGCACGGGAGAACCAACTGTGTACCCCTCATCTCTCCCTGGCTTCTTCCCTCCAATCTACAGATGTACCTGTGTTATGGAACCTTTTGACCTCCCTACACTGGACGGGCTTCACTTGATTGAGGGACTCTGTGATGGTGTATTAACTGGTATTGAAGCCCTTGCCGGCTTCCCTTCGCTGAAGACCCTTCCGCATTCTGCCGTCCTTGGATTCCATGGCGTAAATGTGCACGGGTCGGAAAGCCGGAACAAGTCAATGATCATCAACATCAAAAACCCGTATGAGCACACGAAGGTGGAGGAAGTGGCACAGAGAATGGTGGGAGAACGTACGTTTATAGGCTGGCCGTTCCTCCAGGAAGGTCTGGTAGTTGCAGTTTCGGACTCGCTGTTTAAGTATGAGAAGTTGTCAGTGGTGCACGGAGCGGAGCCGAAGGTCGTCTCAACGCCGCATGCGCCGCAGGGCTTAGGACACTGGAAGATGAAGGCGGAGAGGATCGAGCAGATTTACTCCAAGAGAATGGGCGTGATTACCGGGGCTGTGGACGTGCTTTTGCATGTTCGTCCGTTAAAGGGTCAGTTCTGTTCGAATCGAGAGCTGTGTGCTGGTGGCAGGCTTTTGATACATTGACGGCTAGGCTTGAAACGTCTGGAGGATGGAGCCTTTGTGAAGGACTATGAGGAGCCGGACAAGGAGAGTGAACATGCTGTACAGATGTGTCTTCCCGAAGTCGTCTCAGAGGACCCTCGATACTTGGAACGCGCGGCGCCCCCGCTGTCAGAAGAGTTCCCAGACGGCAGCAATATCTTCTTCCTTGGTGAACATGCTTATGGAGTCGCCGCTAAAGTATCGACTACCACGGAGAAGAGCCTCTCCGTTATTCTTGCTGTATCTTGTTTTCTTCTTCCTTCTTTGCTCGCCATTTGATTAGTTTCATAGTTCTTCCCTGCGGAAAAGGCTGAGATTGATCAGTTCAAGGCAGTTGTGGAGAGCCGACGCTCTGCCCGCTACTTTCCGTCATTCAAAGCTGCGGATATGCTCAAGATCTCGGGCCGTGCTCTTTCCAAAATCACGTCGAGTTTCATGGTCATTACTTCTGACAATCGAAAGACCAACTTGGGATTGAGCCTCAAATTCGAGGCGAAAGCTCTAAAAGTGATCGACTATACTCGTAAGGACGGCCGGCACTGGGAATACAGCGAAAAAGCTGTAGAGCTTATCCGTGATTACAAGGCAGGTTACTTCCTTCGATGACATTGCAGCAATCTGTTCATCGTTATCACCGCAGATTGCATTTCCTGACATCTTCAATTCCCTTGACGCCAGCGGGGATGGTGAGTCTCACGTCCTTGACGTTACGGAAGTTACACAGTTATGTCACTATCTAGCTATGGCTCAAGCTTCTGAAATGTTTCCTGGACCTGATCCTGATGCGCGTGTAGAAGAAATCAAGGGGTGGCTTAAAGGCAAAGGTGTACGTGACCTCGAGCCTGTCTCCTTATATCGCGACCATCTATCAAAGGTATGTTACTATGCTTATATCCATATATCATGATTCTACTTTTTCCATAGGATACGGTGGCCGAAATAGAGAAGCTCGAGGATGGTTTTACAGCGAATAAGGCAACGTCAGGCATTAAGAAGGCGATTGTGAAGGGTATACCAAGGCAGGCGGTCCTGAAACCTGGACATGCCGTGTATCGGCTTCAAAATCAAACATTCGCACTGGGTGACCGGGTCACAATGGTTCAAGATTCTGGAAGTGTTCCCCTCTCTGTAAAAGGTGTGGTGATTGGCTTGAACTCCAAGTCGATGGACGTAGTCTGGGATGTGCCGTTCATGGCTGGAGTGACTCTTGGCGATCGGTCAGTGATTTCCTCCATTTGTCGGCCTATCGCAATAACTCTATCTCGTTTTCTACGTTACAGGTGCTCCATGTACCGTGGATCAACGGTGGAGTTTAACACCTGCCTGAATTTGACGAACCCACAGTTTGTTGTGTCAACCCACCCAAAGGCACCTCCACCTCCACCAAATACAAAGGCACCTTTTAACCCCCGATTCGGACCATATCCCGCTGTACGTCCTCCGCCCGGGCAGTCGGCTGCATCCGGGTTTCGTCCTGCGCCTCCAATGTACGTTCTGTTTGATCAATTGTATAACAGCACTGTGATGTTGATGTCTTCTTTCCTATCTCAGTAACAAACATGGGAACGCTCCCATACAAATTATGTCAAACCCTAATCGTGGGCGAGGTGGATATGTAAACGGCCGGGGATCGCATCACTCCACTTCAGCGCCAGCGCCAGCGCCGTCACCACCAACTGCCAATCAAGCAGAAGATCAACAACAAGGTTCGCAAGCTTCGGGATCTGTACACACGCATGCCAATAATCTGCATGGTCATCGGGGCCGGGGATTCGTACGAGGCGGTGGCAGAGGATTTATTCCTGGCTTCCGAGGACGTGGGGGATTTGGACATTCGTTCGACCGGGGACGAGGCGTGCCACGCGGTGGATTCCGTGGTCGTGGTCGAGGCGTGACAGCCCCGCTTCCTCCATGAGTGATCTGTGACAAGAGAGAGGTTCCTCCGAGATTGGAGATGTACTTGTGTTATCTGTTTGACATGACCGTTGTTTTTCAAAATTGCACAAATTTTAATGGCCATATGACTTTGGGGCACTTAGGCCTTCCGCCGATGGACATTACATATACTTATTTCGAGGGTTGGATACATCTCAGCGCGGGAGTGATAGCCTTTTGTAGGGTTATTTTTCGCTTAGCGATGCAATCGATCATATCCTGATATTACTCGACAGGGTGAATGTAAGGAGCAGGGCCACCAAATTATATCGTTCCTGGTGAAGAAAATGTTCTCTGCGCCTTTGGTTGTGACCACCACCCCATTCTTTGTCGACGATGGACCCTCGTGACACCGACACCGTCCGTGAGCGTGAGCATGAGGAAGGCGCTACGTCGATGGCGTCGGCGTCGAGGACTGAGCAGTCAGAAGCCACGAGTACTCAAGTTCAAGCTCAAGTCCCTCCACCTGTGCAAGTCCCCTCACTTGCCCATACCCACGCCCACGCCCCGCCAACACCTCCAAAGCACAGTCCAACGTCTGCCGTCCATCCTCAGCTCTCAATTCCACGCCATGTAAGGTCTATTGAAAGAATCGCCGATGACCTGCATTCCCCCTCCAGAGACCATGGTTCGATGCGAAATGGAAACACAGTACAGCCTTTGCTTGGCGGCAGTGCTAGTGGGGAGCTTCGTCCACCAGGTCGGACAAGGACACTCGATACGCATTATTCTGGGCGACCAGCATCACGTCTGGATTGGATCGTTCCTGTTGAGGAAAAAGTAAGCGGATCGTACTCATGTGTTTCTTCGGACGCGTTTGGACCCACTCCTGATCCGTCTCAGGTTATTCCAAAGCTCTCTGTGGGAGAGCGATTGCTGCCCACGCTCAACAGAGCTCATTTGGAGCGCGACAAATATGCTGTCAAGGCGAAAATGACAGGTTACGCCTTAAATGCTGCTATTGGACTGCAGGTACTGCTCGGTTCATTAACAACCGGTCTATCAGCAGCAGCAACCACTGGCAGACAGGCATGTGTCTGCTGAGCATCATTCGTTCAAACATTGAGCTGATATCTGAGATAGGCGGCGATCGCGACGACTGTGCTCGGTACGTACGAGCTCCGGAGAAAGGACTTCCCGTCGGCTTAAATGTTTTCGTTCTTGATAGGAGGCCTTTCGACCCTAGTCGCGTCATATCTTGCCCGTGCTCGGGGTTCGAATGAGCCCGAATTGTCCATCACACGCGTAAAGGATCTCGAGCATTTCATTCGAGAGTGTGATGCATTCCAGATGGACTATGGTCATGTCATGACGAACGAGCATGACGAGCAGCTGTTTAGGTTCCGTTCCAATTTTGAGGAACTTTTAGGGAACGCCAATGGGTAAGCCGTCTTCCTTCTGATAAGCTTGTGTTCTCATTGTCTTCTGCAGTGAACGCAAGCTGGCCCCACCCGTTTAAAGCGCCACCCCACTTCGTATACCTCACAACACCTAGGATTGGTTCTGGATTTGCTTGCCGAAGGATATCTCTTGATTTTACTGTCTTGTTTATCGTTATGCCACATTCCGTCGTTGACGACCGACATTACTCTCTTTTATCACGTCTTACATCATTCACAATCGTTTTACAGCAATGGCTCCCCCCGGACACAGACCTGCGAGATCACACCCGAATCTCCGCATATGTACATTCTCTAACCACTTTTACCCAGGTTCCACCGTAACATGAACTTAATATCCTATTTAGCTATCACTGTACATAGGTACATATGTAATCAACGAAACCCTCACTTCGTATAATCATACTGAACGATTATGCTCAGGCTTTCCTTTGATGGAGAAGGAAGACCCGCCTCGTGTTCCCCGGTTGCAAAATGGTTGCGCGAAGGTGGTCAGGCAGAGCTTACATAATTTAGAGATTGCTGAACTTTGTGAATGCAAATCAAGCACACATCACTACTAGACAGTGCTCTCACAATCTGGACTGCTTGAAAACAGGATATGTTCAAGGCTTCAAAAATCTATCACTGGACCTAAGCGCTTCATGTGGTTGTACACCTCGGTTCCTTCCTTCCATTCAAATCTTAAGTTCTGACCCGGGCTACTTACCTCCAGCTCGACTTCCGAAAACACTTGATTCTTAATTTGGCTGTGGTGTCATTGCTATATCCTGGAAATCAAGGATGTCTGTCAAAGACTACCTGAATCAAACAGTACTACAGTGGCAACTGCATTTCCAAATTCGATGGAGCCATACAAAAAGTTTTCTTTGGTCGAGTCACCTTTCCTGGAACATCAACAGTCCGATTTATCTCGCAGAATTGGGTACTGAATTGCCCTTGCGCCCACTAAACACTTTCGCACTGCACGGATCCAGTACTATCGATTTACCATATCACCTTTCATTTATCACCAGTTTCCTTCCTTCCATAACCGTGGAAGTCAGCCACTAAGGTTAGTTGGCTACTTTCCCGTGACCTTTGAAGGGTCCATGTTGATGATGATACATTTGTCCAAAGCCTGGCGTTTCTTGCCCGTCAGAGTGATGATTTTGTCCTGTCTAATGATCCGTACAGAGAAGGCTCCGTGGTATTTAGGCCTCATCATTGTTGACAAGTGAATTTCTCCACCTACCTTTCTCCTCTCTATGGCATCTCAGGACAACCCAGAAGGTCCGTGTCATAATCAACAGACGTTGATGAAGTCTCAAGGTCAGCGTGATGATGATGAGGCCGACACGGTGCTGACAGTACAACCTCTCTCTATCCACTCCAGCTTCGCAAACGACTTCGGTGGAAACCCAGGAAATTAGCACCAAAATTCAGGTTTCAGCCCCAGCTAAACCACTATCCAATTTCTCTGGTGATCAAAGTCCTCCGATTTCTGCACAGTCCGCTGCTCGTTTGACTCAGGAAATCCCTTTGTATCCTCTCCAAACCCCGCCTTCTCGTTCTCCTGATATACAAATTCCTACTCCAGTGGAGGCGCGATCTCGTCCTCGTCAAGACACGCAATTTATGGCTTATGACAACAGGCCTACTATCCTCAGCCGACCGTCCATACAGCCTTCGACTTCGGGATATGTACAATTTCGCACTCGAGAAGACATGGAGCTCTGTAGCTCAGAAGGCGCTCAATCTCAAGTTCTCAGTAACAACAGGGCCATGCTTGACCGCCCATCGTCTTCGAATCCAGGACATGTTATCGCTGAAGAGTTGCGAGTCCCGCCACAGGCTAGAACAGTTGCCATAGGTTCCGACGGGCCTGCATCAACTCCTTTGGATTGGATCGTCCCAGTGGATGACAAAGTGAGTGTATATTGGTTGTAACTCCTGAATGAATACTGAAATCAGCGTGAAGTGTCACATAAATCGGACGATTACTGTTAGCGAGAGATTGGGGCCGACTCTCTCGAAGGCTAAAACTGAGCGAAATATTTTCTCGGCTAAGGCAAAAATGGCAGGATGGACACTGAATGTGGCTATTTTCCTGCAAGTCTTACTCGGGTCGCTCACAACCGGTGTCGCTGCTGGGAATGGAAAAGAGGTTCTATATATGTTCATTAGCGAGAATCAGAGCTCACATAATAGGTATCCTTCACACAGGCAGCGATTGGGACGACGATTCTCGGCGCGCTCTCGACCATTGTCGCTTCGTTTCTCGCTCGTGCCCGGGGCTCGGGTGAACCTGAGCTCTCTGTCACACGTGTAAAGGACCTTGAACAATTCATCCGCGAGGTTGATTCATTTCTATTGGACCACGGGAATAGCACCTCGAATGACCACGACGAGCAACTTCATAAATTCCGGATGCGCTTTGAAGAGCTTTTGGGGAACATGACTCAGTATGTTGCATTATAAGCCTACCTTGTTACACTGGCGAGCCTTTTGACTCCTTTTTGATCTAGCAAAAGTGCACGCGGCCCTCCAGCTCCCTCCGCACCCTCAAACGTTTGATCAACGCTATCCCTGGCTTGTCTACTTTCTAACTCTGATATGAAATTTATTGTATAATTCCTGCATAGACGTTTATCCCCTGCCTTGTACGCGAATGTGGACCCACGTAACTTGTTGTGTATAGTTTTCGTACATTCCTGTAATCTTCCAACTGTACTATATTACAATCCATCACTTATGTATGCCTCACCCTTTTAGTACTTAGACAATCGTCCTGTCCGAGTCACATTGTGAAATTCAGGTATAGGGAACCTGAAGGCAGGGATGTCAAGCAGTCAGTGGAGTCCTTCGTTAGGACGTTTAGCCCTGGTCATTAGTCCCCAATCATGAAGTGGTTGTATGGTTGTACCTCCATAACAATCAGAATGCTGCCGATGATCTCAATACCAACACGTTCATGCCTGGAAGACCCATCATTTGAGGGGGGGGGATCTTTCACCTTCCATCCCGAATACGTTTGAGCTCGCTACCAACGGACATAGTCTGGAGATTAGCATCATAATAAATGTCAGTAGATGACTTATCTTACTCGATGTATTTGCAACCTAAGAGGTCAATACTGAAAAAGTTGTTTCTCCCTTCCTTCCTTGCAGAACAAGAAAGAGACAAAAGGATGACAAGAGTGGGACTTGAACCCACGCCATCATACGATGATGAGAACCCGCGAATGCAGGTAAGCTACGCTTGAGTCACACGCCTTAACCGCTCGGCCATCTTGCCATAGGCGCACTACTCCCATAAGCACTCTAGTCGGAATCTGCTACATGGACACCAGATCAGTCTATGCAGCAACCTCCAAAGCTGGGGCGTATTTCGCAGCCGCATTTCGTATTTCGTATTTGATGGATTAAGTCAGACATAATTTGAGCCTCCGACACACTTTTCCGTGTCACCCGAGTGTGACTATCACTTTTTGACATCGCTTGTCGTTGACTGTGGCTTGTGTTTAGTACATGATCCAAGATGTAATTAAGGTCAAGATACCTACTTTCCATGAGATAAGAAAAACATCCTACTTACAGAAGGAAATGGATGATATACATTTAGTTCTTGCCAGGTGTATTTTAAATCAAATGTATTGATTGTCATAACATGAGATGTTGCATCTGTACCTATGTAGAGTATAATCAGAGTAAACCATCATTCACACTGGTGTGTTTCAATGCAAGTATGTATTGCAGCACAAAGGTGTGACAATTGACCTTGTCAGACATCTAATTCTCAGGGTTACCTAATTCATCCTTCCCCAACCAGCTCCACTGGGCCCCAGGAACATGCACCACCCTGCTTGTTACACATTTTGTCAAGGTTAGGGACTTGATAGCTGACTGTGGAGGACAAAATAGGACCATGGAAATGAAATGGGAATGCTGACCAGTGGAAGACAAACATGACAAGCACTGCTGGCACCCAATTGTGTTTCCTTGGGAAAAAGTGAAGAGGAAACCTGTTATGCCATTTCTAATGTGTCAATTTCTGATGGAAAAAGTAATTGAACAAAGAAGATTTGCCTTTTTCTATAGTAAAAAGCTGGCCAAGAAACAGATGACAGGTTTCTTTGATTCTTTTTCCATCAGAAACATATTCTGGCCCCAGGAGTGAAGAAGACTCGAATTAGATGATGATGGCTGTGCAATGTAGTTTATGTAATTACATAATATGCGCTATGAACCTCTCACCACAACACCTCCAACACATTTGACCATCACCAACCCCATCATCCTCCTCAGCCATCACTTCCCATTGGCACCACATCAGTGCCTGCCCCAGCAATCTCTGGTGCTTTCCCTGGTCCATACCAACACTCTCCCCAATCATCACTGAGCATCCATCACGAATCATGACCAACACATCACTTGCATCATCCCTAGTCTGTAACCCATGTATCATGCCACCTTTTCTGCTCAACTCCTTGCCTCACCATCATTCTATAAATCCTCCTCATCCATGCTCTAAAAGCAACACCCCTTCCTTTGAGAGCTTTCTTTGTGCTACAGGACCAACACTGACATCTGCAATAACCTTGCATAATCCCCAGACCATATCTGGAGCCCAGGCATTGCAACTCATCACCAAGGCACAAACATGTAGCCCAGAGCTTATCTACCACCAGTATATAAGTTGTAGTGTAGCATTTGATAAAGTAGCTAGAGAACCAGGGCAAGAGTGGGGACTTTAGTGAGCTCCAGGATCAAGGCAGGGGGCATGGAGATCTAAGCAAGCTGCAAAAGAAAAGAATCAAGATAAGATAGAGAGAAGGGGAAATAGAACAAGTCGAGACAAAGGCGAGAGATGAGAGAGTAGAGAAGGAACTTAGAGACTTGAGGCAGAGGAAAGAAAATGAAGCAGAAATAGATTCAGAGTATGAGACAAGTAGAGACAAAGGGAAATGAGGCAATACGAGACAAGTACGGTATGAAAAAGAGATAGAGAGTCAAAAATAGAAATTGGGGTACGTGAGAATAAGAGACAGAGACAAAACACAAAACTAGAAACAAGAAGTACAGCAATATCAAGACTAGAGTCCTAGTTGCTACTCTACGACTTATATACTGTATGGTAAGTAGGCCTCAGAGCTTAGGTCTGGGTCCTAGTAACAAGTCGCAGCGCCAGGGCTCAGGATGAAGCACAGGGATTGTGCAAGGTAGTGGCAGGGGTTGATGCATGTTGTGCAGTGCAAAAGAAGCTCTTGAAAGGAAGGTCTTGCTTTGGAAGCATGGAGGCATGGAATGGCAAGGAGGCAAGGAGGCGAGTGGGAGTGGGGTGTGGTGTGCAAAGATTGGACCAGCAGTGATGCATGATTGTGATGCATGATGGGGGCCTCAGCATGGGCCAAGGGGAGCACTGGGGGTTGCTGGCACCAGCACTAATGTGGTGGCTGCAGTTGGAGAAGCACTAGGGATAGCCAGAGCTGGCGCTGATATGGCAGTCACAGGCAGTAATGGCCAGAGGAATGCCAGGGATGGTGGTGGTGACAGGTGGTGATGGCTGGGGGCTGCTGAGGTGGCTAGTCAGGTAGTGGTCCAGGCCCGGGATGGTTGTGGAGGTCAGTTTGAGGAGGTTAGAGTCCTAGGGCCAGGACTAAGTCCTGGAGGTCGGTAGCGGATTATGACACTGGGACTCATCTGTTCCCCCTACTTGCCTCAGCCCTTTGATTACTACTCCAGAACTCACTTATAACCCTGGTGCTTGTCCCTCATTCCTCCATGCAACTTCAGCACTCATCCCTCATACACACTGCCTTGGACATAACTAGCACTCTTCATTTCTTAGTCTTGTCATGTCTTCAGCCCCATCTCTTGGTCTCCTACACCCTGCGCTTGTTGACAGTACTTACCACACACATAGTACATCACATTTATCTAGTAAAGATTTGCTCAGTGGTCTGAGCCTCTGTAGTCAGCAGAACCTTATGGGAGCACACAGACCAGCAGAATACAAAGGACTCAGGACCATGTTTAGGCTAGACCTCTTTGACTTGGGCTCTTTGTCTTTGAGACAATGAACAGATGTATATTTATATAGTACAAGATGATACAGGAACTCTCAGTCAATTATCCAAAAACTGAGAGTGAGTTAGAAATGCTTACTATATGACAAAAACAATACTTACAATACATATAGACTTACTATATCTGTGTCATATATGTAGAAACTGAATGGAGTCAATTATCCAGAGACTGAGCACTTACTATATTTGTGTTGTATAGGTTTGATCCTCTAACAAGGATCTTGTATTCAAAATATCTTTCATATTTCTACAGATTGATATAGACAATTTGTTTATAGATTTGTATCACAGCATAAGACCTCAGAATAATAAATTGAGAAAATGTGAGTAAATTCTCAGAAAACTGTGATTGTTCCTTAAAATACCATCAAAATCCCCCAGTTAGGGTATTTACTGGGATTTCCTGAATTTACCATCAATACCCTTGAGTTCCCCCATAAAATACTCTAGAATTATACTGACAGATAATTTGACCTGCAAATAATCAGTACTGCTTCTTTTTTGCATACTCAACCCATGACATTGATGCTAGTTATAATTATTAATTTCATCCATTGATGTGCCACTATTACATGTGAAAGTGTCAAGAACTGCAGTCATGGGGCAAGTAACAACATTGAAGATGAAGGTTATAACATTGAGGAAGAGGTGTCAACATTGAAGGCCAAAAACTCTGGAAAAAGAGGTGGCAACATTGAAGGTTAGGAACTTGTGACCTGCCATTTTTGAGAATCATCATCTCTTTGGTTGAGAGCTCAAGTTAATGAATCAGTTGTTGGGCATTTGATTCACATCTGTATACAGTCCATAAATAATTGTCATGACCCTGCTGCTGATAAGCCTGTAGTTGTGTCAAAAGAAGTACTGATATATTTTCTGGCATAGGCTTGTGGACTAGTGGCTAATGTGCCCTATGGTCTACTTGATGCCCACTTCAAGGGCTAGGGTTTGAATCCTAGGAGAAGCATTTATTATATCATGCTATTATTTTTCTAATTATTTTACCTTATTTTCTTGACCATGGAGGATTTACCAATATTGCTGCAGCACTCTGCCAACCATCATCATTTGATGACATTGACAGTTTGGTGATTTTATACCTACTTTTTGACATCTTGACATGACAAACAGCTTGGTTGGCACCACTAGGTATTGCCAAGATCTATTTAACGTTTTTCTATATAGAAAATAATCCACTGCACCTAGTGACTGCCTACCCAAACACCATTTGGCACACTTTTGAGTGTCATTACCACCCACCTCTGGTACTCAGCCTTGGTCTCAGGACTCCCACCTCCTCAAACTAGGCTCACAATGCTCTGGACTTGGACTGCTACATGACCAAGCCCCTCAGCAACCATCAACACCACCCTTGGCAGCCCCTTGGCCATCACTGCCTGTCACTGCCATTAGCCACTGCCACCCTCAGCACCCCTTGGCCATCACTGCCTGCAGTTGCCACATCAGCACTGGCCTTAGCAATTTCCAGCGCTTCCTCCATCTGCAGCTGCCACCTCAGTGCTTGCCTCAGCAATCCTTGGCACTTCCTTCAGCTTATGCTAAAGCCTTCCCTAGCCCCAACCAAGCTCCCATAATGCATCACAACTGATACATCACCCTTGGTCCAACCTCTGTGCTCCATGCCTCTCCTTGCTTGCCTCTTTGCCTCCTCAACATTTCATGCTTCTTATGCTCTCAAAGCAAGGCCTTTCCTTTGGGAGCTTCCTTTGCGCTACACAGCCTACTTCAACACCTGCTGCCACTTTGCACAATCTCTGGGCTTCATTGCAAGCCCCAGCACCATGACTTGTCACTGGGACCTACCTACTGACCCTATTTATAAGTTGTAGCATAGTATCTGGTATGCTAGTCTTGAAATTGCATATGTACTTGTCTCATATTTCTATCTCTCTTGTGTTTTCTGTTTTAGTCTCTTTTAGTTTTGACTCTGTTTCATCTTGTATGATTCTATACTTGTCTTATATCGTCTCATTGATGACACTCAAAATTGTACCAAGTGGTGTCTGAGTAGGCAGTCACTAGGCACAGTGAATTAGTGTCAGGCTTGCAAAGTGAAGGAGAACCAGGCAGAGTCTCAGAAGATGAGTTAGCAGGGGCAGCAGTAGTGAAATGTGTGGTTGGTGCTTAGCATAACTGCCAAGCACTAAAGGCCTGCCATACTTGCAAGGTGTGAATAGGACTAGAACACTGGCATACTCCCAGTGGCAAGACAAAGCACTACGACAGCACCTTGGCATAGAGTAGACTTAAGATAAGCTTAATTGAGCTCTGAAGCCCAAGTGTAAGAGATGGGGTGTAAAAGTAACTTTTTATTTGCAGTGTATAAGTACAGTATATATATTAAGCAGTAAGCAAAGTTGCCGTTGATGACCAAAGATTGCCAAAGCGGTGAACTTGGTAAATAAACACTAACCAACAATCTTTTATATAGGAAAATGTCAAACAGACCTTGGCAATGCCTAGTGGCACCAATCAAGCTGTCTGTCATGTCAAGATGTCAAAAAGTAGGTGTAAAATCATCAAACTGTCAATGTCATCAAATGATGAGGGTTGCTAGGGTGCTGTGACAATACTGGTAAATCTTTGGCAGTCAAGAAAATAAGGTAAAATAATTAGAAAAATAATAGCATGATACAATAAATGCTTGTTCTGGGATTCGAACCCTAGCCCTTAAGGTGGACACCAGGTAGACCATAGGGCATGCTAACCACCTGTGCCAGAAAATATATCAGTACTCCTTTTAACACAACCTGGGGCTTATCATTGTCTCTCTTGTCTCTACTTGTCTTGTACTCTATTTAATTTATCTCTCTGCTTCTTTATTTCTTTGCCTCAAGTCTCTAGTTTCTTTATCTCTCTCTCATTCTAGGTCTTAGTCTCTTTCCATCCTCCAACTATCTCTTGCCTTGACTCTTCTCTTTTTTGGCTTAGTTAGATCCCTATGCCTTATCTCTGATCCCAGGACTTGCTAAGTCCTCTCTGCTTGCCCTGGTCTTTTGATCCCTGGGACTCACTCTCACCTGTGGTGCTCATCTTTCACTTCCTCCTTACACCTTGGCACTTGTACCCTTTGCCCTAGCATGACTGGCATTCCCTGCTTGCCTGCTGCTCACATCCCCAGTCCCACCCCCAGCCTTGTATGCCCTGTGCTCCTTGACAGTACTTGCAGTGTGTGTAGACATCACATTTGCCATGTAAGGATTTGCTCAGTGGTCTGAGCCTCTGTGGTCAGCAGAACCTGACAATAATCCCTGAGCAGTCTAGAACATGAGTTGGTGATACAAGTTTGTTAATTTTTCTTTGGTGTATGGAGCTTCCAGCACTTTAGGCAGGCTACATATTGTGTAATTATATTGATCCAGATCAATTTCAAGGCAATGTTTAGCACTTTTAAGAGTCCATACAGGTTGTGGAAATACTAGAAATACATTCTTGATGCATTTAATCCATTGGTTGCCTGCAAGACTGAGGGATGATCATAGATGTTCCTGATTGCAGCACAAAGGTATGCTAAGTGAATGGAAGGCCATTCCTTGAATGCTGAACTTGAAGGTGCAATAATTGGTTGATCCTCCTCTCTGGGAGTTACTGGTGGCATGACAAGGATCCAGACACAATCGGCAGGTCCAGCAGCAGCCCCATGAGGTTGTTGATTGCATAGAGTACCTGGTAGTTGTCAGGTTCCGCTGACCACGGAGTCCACTGGGCGAGTACCTTACGTGGTGATCACTGTATCCACAGACACAGAGTACCGGTAGGGTGTGAGGCGTAGAAGACCAAAGCAGAGCAGAAGAGGCGTGTAGGGGAGTGCCAGTAATGCCAGAAGAGGGGGCGAGTGCCAGGGTGGGTGGAGGACAAGTGCTGGGAGGTAGTTCACGAGTCCTGGGAATACAAGAGGGCAGAATGAGCAAGCACCGGTGTGTGAGCAAGTCCTGGGGATGGAAACAGAGGCACAGAGATTAAGTGAGCTGAAAGGGAAAAGGGTCGAGATAAGATAAGGAGAAAGGAAACAGAACAAGTCGAGATTGGGGACCGGAGACAGAAGAGACAAGAGAACTTAGAATTGATAGAGAGACGAGGAGCAAAGCAGAGTGAAATTAGAGTAAGAGATGAATAGAGACAACGAAAGGAGAAGATATGAAGCGAGTACAACAAGAAACGAAGCAAAGTGAGAATAACGAGTGTCAGATTCCGCTGACCATGGTGGCTCAGTCCACTGGGCGAATACCTTACGTGGTAATCACCATGTACACAGACACAGAGCACCAGGAGGGGCGCGAGGTGTAGGAGACCAAGGCAGGGCAGGGGTGGTATGTGGGGGAGTGCCGGTGGCGCCAGCGAGTGAGGCGAGTGCCAGGGAGGGTGGAGGACGAGTGCCGGGGGTTGGCGCGAGTCCCGGGAGTACAGGAGGGCAGGACGAGCGAGTTCCAGGGATCAAAGAGATAACAGGCACGGGGACTTAGCAAGTCCCAGGGATGGAAACAGAACCGGGGAAGTTAAGCGGCCAAAAGGGAAAAGAGTCGAGATAAGATAATGAGAGATGGAATAGATTGAGTTGAAGAGAGGAGCCGGGGACAGAAGAACCAAAAGAACTTAGAATAGAGAGGGAGAGGAGAGCAATTAGAATAGATTGAGAGGACGAGGCGAGTAGAGACAAGATAGAGAGACAAAACAAGACGAGTACGATGAGAAAAGAAGTAAGTAGAAATAACGGGACCAGGGCACACAAGAAAACGAATTAGAGACGAGAACATGAAAAACAAGATGAGGCTATGGTAATATCAAGACTAGAGTACTACTTACTACTCTACGACTTATATACTATGCAGTGCGTAGGGCCCAGGGCTCAGGCCCAGGTTCCAGTGGCGGGTTGTGGCGCCGGGGCTTGGGGTGAGACCCGGGGGCCACGCGGGATGGGGCGAGATTAAGACATGTCGCACAGCGTAGAGGTCTTGCACTGGGAATGCAGAGACACACGGTGGTGGTGCGGTGAGGAGGGAGCAGGAGCGGGGCGTAGCGTGCAGAGGTTGGCAGCAGTGATGCGTGATCATGATGCGTGATGGGGGTCTTGGCATGGGCTGGGGGTGACAAGTGGTGCCAGCACTAATGTGGCGGCTATGGGTGTGGCGGCTATGGGCGGTGTGATAGCTGAGACCGGCACTGATGTGGTGGTCATGGCGGTAATGGCCAGGGGATGCCGCTAGTGGCAGTGGCTGTGGTGGTGGCGGGCGGTAATGGCCGGTGATGGCCGGAGGCTGCCAAGGGAGTTGGCCAGGTAGCGGTCCGGGCCCGGGGCGGTCGTAGAGGTGGTTTTGAGAGGGTTGGGGTCCCTGGGCCGGGGCTGAGTCCTGAGGGTCGGTAGCGGGTCATGACAACGAGATCGGAATGCATGAAGATACAAAACAGAGACAAATACAACAAAACAATATAGGAGTTACAGTAATATCAAGACTAGAGTACCTACTTACTACTCTATGACTTATATACTGTGCAGTAGGTAGGTCCTGAGGCTTAGGCCTGGGTTTCAGTGGTGGGTCGTGGCACTGGGGCTTGGGATGAGACCCAGGGATCGTGCAGAATGGCAGTGGGGGGTTGAGACATGTCACATGGCACAGAGATTTTGCACTGGAAACGCAGAGACACACAGCGGCTAGGCAGTGAGGAGGGGAGCAGGAGCGGGGTGTGGTATGCAGAGGTTGGGTTGGCAGTGATGCATGATCGTGATGTGTGATGGGGGTTTCAGCATGGGCCAGGGGGTGTCAGGTGTTGCCAGTGCCAGCGCTAATGTGGCATTTATGGGTGGTGTAATAGCCGAGGCTGGCACTGATGTGGCGGTCATGGCGGTCATGGCCAGGGAAATGCCAGAGGTGGCGGTGGCTGGTGGCGGTGATGGGCGGTGACGGCTGGGGGCTGCCAAGGGGGTTGGCCGGGTAGCGATCTGGGCCCAGAGCAATCGTGGGGGTCGTTTTGGGGAGAGTTGGAGTCTCAGAGCCAGGGCTGAGTCCCGGGGGTTGGGGCTAAGTCCCAGGGGTTGGTAGCAGGTTGTGACAGTAGTTTGAAGCTCTTGAAGTTAGTGAGGCCCATATCTAGCAAGTTTATCTTCATTCCAGTTGTCATCATTAAAGAAGTTGTTGCCTGCAGCTTTCAGTGTCATATCTTGATTTGCATGTAGCATATCCTGATTCAGGCCTTGGATTGCTGTCACCTGTCATAGTCCATTCTGCAGCTCTAATAGTAAGCCTTTTTGTGCCTGTGTATGTCCTCAATTTGGAATGGCTTCTTGATGATCCAGTGGTAGAGCTGGCCCAATATGCTTGGTAATGAGGTTTCTAGGTCGGTATATCAAGGGAATTCCCAGAATTCATCAAAATACTCAACTTGCATAATTTTCAATGGTATTATAACAGTCAATAGGTAATTGATTTTATTGAAAACATCCACAGTGATTCAGTTGTTTTGTGCTGAAAATGGATGAATGAACTGGATTTACACCACTGACAAGCAGTGCACTATACAAGGCTCAAAGCATGAGTGAAGTAGTAGTATACTCTACACTATATAAATGTCCATGTGATTTACAAGCATATTTCTGGTAATGCATGGTAAAGGTTTCCTCGCAAAGATTCATGGTATTGTGTTAGTATATCTGTTTTTTTTTTACATGTCAGATTCAAGCTATGGTTGTGTATCAATAAGAGAAACAAAATATTGACAAGAGTGGGACTTGAACCCACGCCATCATACGATGATGAGAACCCGCGAATGCAGGTAAGCTACGCTTGAGTCACACGCCTTAACCGCTCGGCCATCTTGCCATGTTAACCAGAGTTATCCAAGACAAACACCATGGACCCACACAGATTCTGGCTTCATCTGCTTGGAAAGCTACTTAGGCGAGTCAATAAAAGAGCTCTCAGTCATACAAGTAGTAACCCCCAGAATCCTTACTCTAATCCCAGACCAAACAAAGGTCAAAATGTACGAAAATTCTCGAATGCCAGGCCTTGCCCCATCCCGAATGATGACCCCTAATCCTTCCCACCATTTTCAAAGTCGTCAGTTTCGTTTACAACCGGTGAAGGCGTGATAGTCAACACGGTTGGAATGGCGATGACGAGCGAAGCGCCAAGGAGTGCCCAGTTAATGATCAGCTGGGTGATTGCTTTATCTAGAGGTATACATCAATCAGCCAGAACAAGTGGGAGAGGCGACGAGAATAGAATACAGTTGAGAGCATTGATGCGCCATGCGACGGCACCACCAACAGCCTGGAAGGTTTTGTAGAGGCCGACGTATTTAGCGGCCTCTTCGGGGGAGTCGGCCAGCGCAGCCATCAACCAGTAACAGTAGCCCTGCCAAAAAGCGTCAAGCATGCCATAGAAGAAATACCTTTTGTTGATATCAGTCAGAATTGGCGTATTTTTCGGGGGACTTACAGCCAGAAGGGTCCAATGAAGACCTTAGAGTTGGAGAAGTCAAGCCATTGTACCTTCCCTTGGTCGTCCTCCCAACGCTGGAATGCGAGGCCGCCGCCCCAGGTCGAGAATATAGTTACGACAATGAAGACGAAACCGAGCTTAGCACGTTGGGGACGCGTCAACCACTTCAGGTCGAGCAGCGCGCCGATGAGAATGCCACCGAACTGCGTGTAGAACTCAATGTCATTCTTACCGAAGGAAAAAGGTTACATTACCATCTGTGCTATCCAGTACATGGCACCATTGAGAGAACGAGATCTGAGCGTAAAAGTATTGCCGTTGACATTGTTTTGTTGGTACGAGTAGAAAAAGTTGGCACAGAAGAAAGCAGGTATGAGTGGCCAGATGCGCCAATCCTTTGAAGCTTCGACGAACTTGTTGAGTTCTGCCTTGAGAGAACCAGTCAAGTCCATGTGTTTGCCCCTTGGAGGAGGGCCGGCGAGGGACCCGTCTTCTCTAATAACTTTGTGCGGAGGCGCGATGGTTAGCGACAAAAGCCAACCTATGGCTGAGGGAGATGTAATTAAAAATATGATACTTCACAAGGACCATCGTACCCATGATTATTATGAAGGCAGCATCTGAAAGGAGACCGATTGAGTTTGAATAAACATCATATGCAAGGACGCATACAGGTGCCGTCGGTAACCGTTCCGCTCTGGGAGTGGAAGTTAAGGCCGAAAGAGATGAAAGAACCAATTCCACCACCCAAATTGAAAACGACCCAGAAGATACCAATCGCAATACCCTTCTTGTCTGGTAGAGGATATGAGACCATAATCTAGAGCAATCTTTGAACAGGAGATTCTACATCAGTCAAGGACGGAGCTTACAGCTCCTTGAGCAACCCAAAGGAAAGAAGCACCAATGCCGAGGACGGCACCCGACGCAATAACAAAAGCCGAGTTCTGGGTGTGATTGTAGCACAGGAGCGAAGCAGAGTAGAGAGCGTAAGTCCATCCACCAATGAGCAAGCAAACGCGAGGTCCAAACATCTACAACTCTGGTGACAACCCGTATTCAAGGTGGGGGTCTCATACGCACGTCAAAAATTGGTGGCACAAGCGTGAGAGCCGATGCAGCTGTTGCGGCTAATAGGGCAACTGTGGCATTTGCAGCGACTGTACTGTCGAGTTGTCCAGATCCACCGATGCCAGTGATAGCATTATACATGCCTATCAATGCGATAATGACTGTTTAGCGAAACCGAAGATAATAGAGTCAACGCACCAGGGCACGCGAAGCAAACGAGAGATATGAGGATAATCTGTGTCATTGGGCGCGACCATATCTGGTAAATCTTTCCGCGAAGGGTTTGAGGGCTTCCATACACGAGAGGTGCGTCGTTGATGGTTCTCGAAGTCATCGAGCTGACTGAGTCTCAACGAATGATTAGTAGTATGATGCAATCCACCTTGGCTTTTAAAGGCTTCTGAAGCACATGGTGCATCGCGTATCTTGAAGTGGTCCGATGTCATAAAACTTCCTTGAACTGCAGGCGTCGCGTGACGTGAAAGGATAAGGATAAGTCGATTGCACTCGGAGGTATATCTTTGACTCGTGATCGGAAGATTTCATCCATCTTGCCAGATCGAATTCGACAGGACCTTTTACACCAATCCCTGCCACTGTCACAAGACCATTCACCAGCCATGGCATGATAAGCATGTATGCATCACATATTCTGACCAGACAACTTAGCATTCGTGTCTCCTGTCTTTAAGTGACAGTCTGCAGCGAGCTTACCGGGTTCAAGGTATCGTCTCCAAAGAATTTAGGCTTTTCCTCGGCCAGATCGTAAAGATGCGTAGTGCACAGTGGCAGATTGAGTTCTGAAACACCCAAATCTGTTGTCCTCTGTCTTTAAGCCTTTTGTCAGAGCAACGACTTGTTTATTCCACCAGGCACCTCGGTCAGAGAAATTTGAGCCACAAGTCATCACGAGTTACAAATTTAGAGTTATGTAGAATATGGCACTCCGCAGACGGCTACGATAAGTAGGCGGCAGATAGTTGGATCAGACTGATAGACCTACTCCTGCGAGGCCGATAGTAGGACCGTCCAGCCCGGATCTGACAGACTTCTTTTTAAGACATGACATATACTAGAGCACCCTTGGGCCACTTCTCCACAGCATGGTTCAGTCTTTTCCATAGTATCCGAAGAGGAGAATGCCTCGACACCGCGCCGAACGATGGCCAAAATTCTTGTTTACACCACGTGATCGAACTACGTAATCGGTCAGATTTCAAACCCGACCAGTGACTCCAAGTTTAGCAGGCCAACCCCGACACTATACCTCCGCCCTGTTCTATGCTTCAATAAAAGCACGTTACTTGGACATAGAATCAGGACTCGAATCACACGGAGGCTGGCACGTCCGTCATGAGCTGCCTTGGTCGGAATGGCTTACCAGGGATGGTCCTGCGCCATACTTGCAGGCGTTCTGTGGTTGGAGTTACGTCTGCTATCGGCCTTGCTAACCGAAGAGCTTTGAGCGTCTCAAGAACAGTAACATTTGCGCGCACACCGCAATTGTTATACTCTCCACGTTGGGTAAACCCAAAAAATGCGCAGGAGAACAAACCCGAAGAGGAAACGGAATCGGAAGAAGAGCAGGGCGAAGAAGTAGTTGAAGAAGAAAAACCCTCTGAATCTGCGCGGTCTTCACGAGATCCACCTTCTGATTCCAAAGCACCCTCTACACCGCCTGAATCCCCCGAATCTCCTCCCCCGGCCCCTCCACCGTCAAGGCCTCCTTCTGGTTCAATAGCGAAGCAATCCGTTCCCGAGGTCTATCCGCAGGTTTTGGCACTTCCCATTGCACGACGGCCCCTCTTCCCTGGTTTTTACAAGGCTGTGGTAATAAAGAACCCCCATGTTGTCGCGGCTATCAAGGATATGATGAAGCGTGGTCAGCCTTACCTCGGCGCATTCTTGCTCAAGGACGAGAACGTAGATAGCGATGTTATCACGGACATCAATTCTGTGCACCCTGTCGGTGTCCTTGCGCAAATAACAAGTGTGTTTACACCACAAAGCAGCGGCAAAGAGGGCGAGGAAAAGGAAGACGGATTGACTGCGGTACTATATCCACACCGGCGAATCAAGATCACAGATCTTGTCAAGGCTGGAGGTGTTATGACGGATGAAGGCGGAAAGCCTTATATCGTCGAGCCACCATCAACAGAAGGTGGGCGCCACATGCCTCATTTTGATTTGTTCTCTCATTTTTCTTCAGTCAACGTCCAGACCAATTTCCTTTTTGAACACGCTGTGTCAATTGTGCACGTTGAAAATCTCACAACACAGCCGTTTAACAAGGATGACCAGTACATCCGAGCATTCATGTCGGAAATTGTCTCCGTGTTCAAGGACATCGCACAACTCAATCCGCTCTTCCGGGATCAAATTACCAACTTTTCCATCAACCAAATCGCCTCGAATGTCTTTGACGAGCCCGATAAGCTTGCAGATTTCGCTGCGGCCGTGTCAAGCGGCGAAGTCAGAGAGCTGCAAGATGTCTTGGAGAGCCTCGTGGTTGAAGACCGTCTTCGCAAGGCGCTGCTGGTCCTGAAGAAGGAGCTCATCAATGCTCAGTTACAGTCAAAGCTTTCAAGGGACGTGGACAGCAAGATTGCCAAACGCCAACGCGAGTACTATCTCATGGAACAACTCAAAGGCATTAAAAAAGAGCTCGGAATGGAAAGTGACGGCAAGGATAAGCTGATTGAGAAGTTTAAGGAGCGGGCAGCTTCCCTAAAGATGCCTGACGTGGTTAAAAAGGTTTTCGACGAGGAAATCAGCAAGCTCGCATCTCTTGAACCTGCCGCTAGTGAGGCCAGCGTGACGCGAAATTATCTAGAGTGGATCACACAGGTACATTTATTTTCTGTACGGTGCCACACTTTGATGCTTATGTCCGTCCCTGCTAGATTCCGTGGGGCACGCACACACCAGAGAACTTCTCTCTTCCTCATGCACAAGGTATCCTCGATGCTGACCATTATGGCCTCACCGATGTCAAGTCCCGCATCCTCGAGTTCCTCGCCGTCGGCAAGCTGCGTGGCTCCGTGCAGGGCAAGATCATTTGTCTTGTCGGTCCGCCTGGTGTTGGAAAAACTAGTATAGGAAAGTCTATCGCTGGTGCGCTCGGACGGCGGTTCTTCCGTTTCTCCGTGGGTGGCCTGACAGACGTCGCTGAGATCAAGGGCCATAGGAGGACCTACGTCGGGTAAGTGCTGAAGTTGTGCGTTGACGATGATAGTATTTATGTTAATCTGTGTCTAGTGCGCTACCTGGCAAGATTATCCAGGCTCTTAAGCGTGTTGGGACGGAAAATCCGCTTGTACTCATCGATGAGGTCGACAAGATCGGTCGTGGAATCAATGGCGATCCTGCCAGTGCCCTTCTGGAGATGCTGGATCCAGAGCAGAACAATAGTTTCTTGGACCATTAGTACGATCTTGCCTCGTTGAATAAGTAAACAACTTATGATTTCCACAGCATGGACGTTCCTGTCGACCTTTCTCGGGTCCTCTTTGTCTGCACAGGTGCGAACCCTCTCATTCTATGTACAACAGAAACTGATCGTCCTCCATCAGCTAACAATCTTGAAACTATCCCTGCACCACTGTTGGACCGTATGGAAGTTCTTGAGGTCAGCGGTTATGTATCAGAAGAGAAGGCCGTAATTGCGGAACGTTATCTCGCTCCTCAAGCGCGTGAAGCGTCCGGACTTGGCACGGCTAACGTGGTCCTTGATCGTGAGGCTGTCGATGTCTTGATCAAGTATTATTGCCGTGAAAGTGGAGTGCGTAACCTGAAGAAACACATTGAAAAAGTATATCTCATGATTCAGGTATTTACACCAGCTAACACTGCTCGTCAGATCTATCGTAAGGCTGCGTTGAAGGTCGTACAAGACCTTGGCGAAGACATATTCCCCGAACCACAGGCTTCTGTCGAGGCCGCTGCAGCTGTTGACCCCACCACGACTGAATCGACCATCGATATACACGAAACATCTACTGCATCATCTGAGGCTGAATCTACAGAATCGCAATCATCATCGTCCGCATCCGCATCGTCCTCGCCTGAATCGTCTGAAACAAGCTCAAGCACACCACTTACATCACCAGCTGATACCACACCTAATCCTTCGGAAGACGACCCCAAGATCACCACAACTCAACAACGCAAGCCTCTTCCGATCCCGGACACCGTGCATATACGTATCACTCCCGAAACTCTCAAGGACTATGTTGGACCTCCGATTTACCAGAAGGACCGGATGTATGTGCGCCCGCCTCCACCAGGCGTAAGCACTGGCCTCGGGTATCTGGGCAACGGATCTGGAGCAGTCATGCCCGTTGAGGCAATGGTCCGTTTATTCCCGTCGTTTTGATGTCATATACTGACGTTGACTCCTTCAGAGCATGCCAGGCAAGGGCGGGCTGCAGCTGACGGGTAAGCTCGGGGAGGTCATCCGGGAAAGTGCTCAGATCGCCTTGAGCTGGGTGAAAGGTCATGCTTTCGAGCTGGGTATCACGACAAGCGCAGGTGATACGTTCTTGAATGAGCGTGATGTACATGTCCATATGCCCGAGGGCAGCATTGGTAAAGAGGGCCCAAGTGCGGGTACGGCCATCCTGTCTGCGTTTGTGTCGCTTTTCACGAAGACACCCGTGAACCCTGATATTGGTACGTGTCGTATTTGTGTAATTTATGGGCAACGATCTGACTGAAGGGATGTGGTCTAGCGATGACCGGTGAGATATCATTGGTAGGCCAGGTTTTGCCTGTTGGAGGGCTTAAAGAGAAGATCCTTGCCGCTCATCGCGCAGGGATGAAAACTATCATTGCACCAGCTGCAAATCGTGCTGACATAGAGGAGAACGTTCCTGAGAGTGTGAAAGAGGGCATCCGATTTGTCTATGTGGAAACTGTAAAGGAGGTTCTTGAGGAAGTGTTCCGCGACGAGCCTATTGCAGAACGGTGGAAAGAGAACTTGTCATGATAGAAATCGGTGTGTCTGAATGTACCATCAGGCTTATCGTAGTTTATTCACTTTTATATCTTTGCGCATAATGTCCGCAATAGCCCTGCTATCACTAACACTAGACTTGCTTTGCCCATGACATTTGGTCTTGTAGCAACACTGTATTCGTATCCATAATGCATTAATGACACCCCGCTCATATATCCAATCTCGCGAGAGCTTGAAAAAGCGAAGTGATTGCGGCTCCATCGGACCGGTTTCGTGCGCCACTCCTATTCTCGAAGTCTTAGACGTCTGACATTATCTAATATTCATCTCAGGCTTTTTTTCCCGACAGGTCTGTTTAAGAGCTTGTGACAAGCTTGAAAGCTTTCATTCTCTGCATATCCGATCTCGAGTGCATCAACGACCTCAAACATGGCCAACGACCTTCGTCAAGTATCAGAGCTGTTTCGAGACCTTATATCTGTTGCTAGAAAACACAGTGTCAATGATCTTGACAGCGTCGCAGAAGACTGGTTGAAGAAAGCACGTCTCTCGTTACTCAAGGATATCGAGGACAGGCGAGCCTTTTCTCCTGCCGAGAATACCTTGTTGTTGACAAAGCCAGCCAGTTACCACAAATTGTCAGCCAATGCAACTAACTTGTTGCTTGTACCGAGTTGGGCCATAGACTCCTCGATTCCGCTCACTATATTCACGCCGTGTCATCCGCGTACTCTTGATACATACAACAACGTGTTTTTGCAGGAGATTCGCAAGCTCATGAAGGATTGTGGTTTTGTTGCCGACGTCTCGAAGCGTTCTGATGAAAGGACATGGTACACCGTTAAGATCCGCTTTCCTTCCGACAATAAACCCAAACTTTCGCCCTGTGATACCCTTCAGAGGCTGAAGATACATCAGCGTTTCACCCTGACCATAAAAGAAGATCTTCAAGATGTCACTACATCGGCGGAGGACTGTAATATCTCTTAAACTATGCATGTATACGCCTTGTTTATCTAATGTTGGTACTTAATTTGAATACCCTTGGTATAGAATGAGTACGAGTTCATATCAAATCCTCTCCGTTATTGTGATGTTCTGACTTGAAGTACCTCCAGTGTATATTATGTCATAATCGATGTCATGTTCCCCGACCATGTTCTCTTTTCAATACATTGGCGTCATATAATGGATACAAAATATGTGTGAGACGCACAGATGAGTTCGCCCATTTGCCTCTCATCGATTATCAAGGACATACAAACAAAAAATGATCCTTCGAAACGATGTGCAGTGCAACTCCTCGAGAGCCATGGAGTGTTGAGAATTACATTGCGAAGGTTTGCTTCCTAATCCGGCGGATTGCAATAATTCACTTTTCGATGGATAAACTGTGCTGTGCTCAGCTCCATTTACTTACTGTTAGCCTGTGTCGTCGCAAAAGCTCGTGAAAAGGTTAACCTCGAGGTGCATATCGTCCAGTACTTTCTGCACGAATGTGGGCGCAATTTGTAGTGAGTTACTCGGACGGACCTGACGCTGCGCGTCCTCCTATGCGAATACTGTGCCTCTGGTAGCTCGCACGTCGGCGATACTTGACCGTACCTACTTATGTCTTTCCCCGCCTTCAAGGTCACTATTATTCGCCAAGCTCAGCCAAGCACACATTTTGTGCCTTGACAGAGCCACAAACATAGGACCCTTTCCAGGGGAAATGTCACGTTTTTTTTTCCAGCGTTTCCTTGCGCATGCACCAAACACACAACCTTGCAGTTCATATCAATTTTTGTCTCATTCAATTGGTCCCGTTGAGGACACAGAGATCAGCGATGTTAGTATGTCGGTCTCTGATCTCCGAAGAAAACATAATTGCCAATCCCGGTTTGGACGGGTCTGGGCGACTCAATGTCGTGCCTTGTTGAGTTTGGAATTCTAATTCACCACTCGATCCTTGACTAGATCATATAAAAGCCGCAAATATGATTTTTCTACTGTCCAGGGTCCTACCCCGCTTACCTTCCTCAAGATGTATATCTCTACAGTCGTCGTGCTCAGCCTTTCAGTCCTAGGCCTGGCCATTCCCCAACCAGAGAAGAGAGCATTGGCTCAAGTGATTACACACTGCACCGTTCCAAAAACTGCAGCTTTGACCTTCGTATGTGTCGTTTGAGTCGGTTAAATCTTGTTTTTCGCTCGCTTATCACTTCTCTTAGGATGATGGTCCATACGTATATCTGTGCGTTCATATGGACATAGTCTTGCAATTTTTCGACTGATATAGCCCGTCTTCCTCGTCGCGTTCAGCTATGATATCAGTAAACAGCTAAAGGCCGTCAACGCCACTGGCACCTTCTTCTTTAGTGCGTCCCAATCTGATCCGGTCGGACCTCTTTCTAACTTGTCCCGATCACCACACTTTAGACGGAAACAATTGTGAGTGATTTATTCGTCCCGGCTGACCGGAATGTTCGTTACCAACTTTCCATTCACCGACGTTAGGGGGATGCATCTATGATGCAGACAACGTCAAGCGTGTCAAGTACGCTTTCGATAAAGGGCATCAAGTGGCTTCTCACACATGGAGTCACAAAGACCTCACGACACTCACCTGGGACCAAAGTACATCGCTCCATCTTTCCCGCTCCATTTTGCTTATTCTTATGTGAATTGGTTCAGTTCACGATGAAATGTGGAAAGTCGAACGTGAGTCGCGCGATAATACTTTAGTTACTAGAGTCTGACTTGGTCTACTGTTAGTTGCACTCAGGAGGATCACTGGTGCCACACCGGCCTTCATGCGGCCACGTATGCCTTACTATTCACGCTGAGAGTTTCCAGTAGCTAACGACCGCTTGTAGCTTATGGCAAGTATAACGACCTTGTACGAGAGGCATCAGGCATTCGCGGACAAAAGGTCGTAATATGGGATTATGAGTACGTGATAATCCAAGAATGTCTTTTGAAACCTGCGCTGAACTCAAGCCTAGCTCCGGGGATTCTGCTGGCAGGAGCGTAACGCAACAGTTGAACGACTACACTGCACTCGCGAGCCGCCATCCAAGCACAATCCTTGCACTCAACCACGAGACATACGGTTAGCAGCTATGAACAGATCTCTGTCTGAATTGGTCTTGATTTTCTTCTGCAGAGACGACCGCGTAAGTAGCATAGCTTCATAATTGCATCTTCAGCATGCAAACAAATCCTTCAATAGCCACCAGATACTTCCTCATGCGATCAAGCAACTGCAGAACGCGGGATACAAACTGGTCACTCTTTCTGAGTGCCTTGGGATGCCCGCATATCAGAGCGTTGTCACACCGTCCGCTCCTACGGTGAGTTGTACCCCTTCATCCTTCGTGACAAACGTGGTTGAATAGATAATCTACAGTCGGACTGGCATTGTTAAAATTAGGTTTGGACGGAATACATTACGACTTGATACGCACCCATACATATTCATATTATATCATACCCCTCATACCAATTTTCCCTTTCGTCAATACTTATCAATGGATATGGTTTTGCAGAGAAATAACGACATGAAAGATTGAAATTACATATGCGACATCAGTATCGTGCAGGAGTACATAGCCATATACATGAGGGCCGTTGAAATGTTACACTGGCAGTACAGACAAGTTCCGTAATATGTCCAAGAATCTATAGAAAAGGTGTCGTCCGCCAGGGTTCATGCTGTTTCCGGCTCATCGATCATGAGCTCCGGATAACGAAACTGCCAACGTCGGTCGGGTGTTCTGTTTATATCATCAACTGCTGGAGATGTGCGATCTTGCGCCGCGACCTTCTTAACAAATCGATTTATTACTTTCCAATACTTTCGACTGTAAGGTAATGTATCTTTCGAGCATCAGCAGCCCATAGACAAATCAATTGATATGAAGCTTACTATGTGTCTCGCCTTCCACTGCCACAAACTCATCGTGTTCTGGGAGTGCATCGGATGCAGGTCCAGTGTCGTCTTCCGCCCGACATATCGTGGGCCAACGGATTGATGACTTTCTTCTGATACCGCGTTCCTGAGCGGCTCGCCATAGCTCATCCATTAGCTTCGCCGGGATGACCTCATCCTGGCGACCGCTGATCATGAGGATGGGTGTGGTTGTTGGTATCAAGTGTAGCTTGTCTTTCGAGCGCCATTTTTGCGAGCAGATAAATGAAAAGTGGCCGATGACAGGCCAGGTGCGCACTATGTCGGGGATGGAAGTGAATGTATTGGAGACTATGACGGCCGCAATGCGGGAGGGATTGCGACTTGCGAGATCAATCGCGACGCCCCCGCCGAGAGAATGACCCAGGACAATCTTGAGAAAAGCGTAAGAGCAAAAACAGGGTTGCATGGAGGACGGACGCGTACAATTGGGACGCGAGCAAGGTAGGGTTGAGAGAGGATGTAATCGAGTGCGGTCTGTGCGTCAATTCTCAGACCTGGATATTGTTACTCAGTATCGTGGCTATAGACAACCAACAACGAATCAGTTCACACCCGCTTCTGATGGTTTCCCTCCAGACAAAGCATACCTGCTCGACAGGGTTGTGGAAGACGTGACTTTTGAGAGCAAGTTGTACGTACCCTCGATAGGAGAGCAGAAAGACATTGCATTTCATTTTATATAGCCTCCGTGCCTCCTTGTAATCTTGACAGTTATGCATCGAATTTCCATGGAAAACGATGACGGTCGCCCGTGCGTCTGCCGCCGCTTCCGTCAACTCCACACGTTCATCGACAATACTGTCCGTAGGCATCTTGTATGAACTGTCTAGCGAACTGCGAGTCTGTGGAATCAGAAAACAGCTCAAATCTATACCGTCCGGTGTCTTCAACCAAGGTGCCATGTATGGGATACCGAAAGTCGCAGGAGTGAAGATTCCCCCTAGCGTCATAGTTAGAACTTGGGATAGTCTGAGTTACTGTGCATACCGAATGACGTGGCATGTAGAGCGGGAATAAATGCTGCTGGGTATACCAAGGGTCTCTGGCCATAATGAACAAACTACACAGGTCTGGTGACAAACAGAACATCGGAGACAGAACAAGCAACATACAAGGATCAGGGCCTCCTTAATGACTCTCAGAATAGAGCCAGCAGACATGGGAAATTGCGGTGTACTATGAGTTGCTGGCCTTGAAATCCAATTTCACGTTATTTAAAGGTATTTTAACGCTAAATCGACCTTCATGTTGACAGCGAAGGCTTCTCGCGCTTTGTAGTACATCCAATTTAGCGCGCCAAACACTTGTTGATGCACACGGTCTCGTGGTCAACCTTCTACTGACATTTCTGCCAAGTCGATTCCTTGTTCAAGATATGATGGCTCAAAATCCTAGCTTTCAAATAACACGGGGGTGAATACATGTATGCCGCATGTACGATGCGGTCTTTGATCCAGGATCCAAATTAACTCACAGTATTCACACGCTGCCCGTGGTTCGTCTAGTCAACATTGTTGTGCGCTCAGACTCATATGAAAGGTGTCCGAGTCGGGGGCGATGAGCCTGGTGTCATTACCGAAACGCACAGACCCCTAAAATCTGTCACATATCAGGCGGCAATGGAATTTCTTCCAAGCTGTTAGCAAATCAGGTCATTTCTCGACAGAGCAGCTCGAAGATTGTCCCTGTCTGGACGTCCTCCCGCATGCTTCTATTGCGATCATCGACTGCCGTTTGCATACAATCGCTTTCTGCCTCAAAGGAGATGATCAGCGAGCTGAGCAACACATGTGTTCAAAATAGTCCATTCATGACCGTTTCCATCTTGAGCGCTGTTTTGTATGTCAAAAGACTATGGACGTCACGGAGCACTGGGGTGGATTCATGTGAAAAAAGTGGGTTTTGGCAGAAGTTACAGCACGAGATATGGCATTGGATTTTTCGGCGATTGCATCGTCCATTTGTAGGGCAGGACTTGACGAAGGTCGAAAAGAGGAACCAGGTAGGGTCTACATTCAAACTGGGTGCGTGAACTTTGTTCATAGGCTTTATTTTTTGTAGGTCACGGCTTTATATATCTGTTGAGCATGTACTCACATCTAGACCTCGGTTTCATGAATACGTTTCGCTCATTAGAAAAGTATTCTCTCGGCTTATCAACGGAGAGATTTAAGAATCTACCTGCGATGGTCATAGCAAAAATTATGACCCGACGGGGTGAAAATAATGGGTTGGGTCAGAGTCTGTATTGCGAGTCACTCACTTGACGTTAATTCGCTCACATATTTACAGTACTATATAGTTAGCTGGAAATTATCAAGACCGATCTCAACAATCAAGTTGCTCCGGATTCCCGGTCCATCAACGAAAGGTAGTTGAGAGATCGCTTAGGCTTGATATTATGCTTTTAATCTTCAAGATCAGGAAATAGTTTGCGCACGTGGCTCCCGGCAGGCGTCTCAAGCTGGCTGTTGCTCCTCCCTGCTAATGTACTTCTCTCTTCGTCTTTCTAGCGCTAGAAAGGTCTACCGTTCTCATACCTTACTTTCAGTCTCGAATGGCTCCAGCTGCTACAGCTACAAACTCTTCTTTACCCTATCAGGCGTCAATAGACACGTTGCAAACCCTCTACTCCAGTACACTTGTCACTCTAATTGTCCTCGGCTGTGTCTTGCTCTTCTCCGTGTACCTTTGCGCTTTCATAGTGATGTATCGATACGCAAGAAAGCACCCTAGAGTTATGAACAAGGAGTCTGCGGTGTACCTTCAGCGTTACGCTCCAGGTATTATAAGTCTTCACTCACTATTTCATTGCTTATTTTGGTTGTATTCAGCCTTTTATGTATTCCTTGTCACAGGCGGTCTTGTCGAGGTACAGTTCTTTGACAGCTGATGAATCACTCACCGTCTCCTCCCAGTTGTCTCTATCAGGCTGGCTCCTTGTTCGAGACGCTTATTTCAAAAACCTCCCAAACTCACAAAGCCGTAGGGGCGTCACTCTTCTCCTGTTGGTCGCGCCTCCTCGTGCATCGTGTTGATCTCATGTCTAGGATGCTCTCGACAGATTTTGCGCGTGCTGGACATCGCTCACAAGCGGCACATTCAACATGCTTTTCCTGCATCCCAAATGGACTGAACATTACATAGCCTCTGTTGGCGCCCAGGCGCTCTGGCTCCTGTTAACTCTGATCCTGTGGATCATCGGTGCAGGTCTTTTGAATGGAGCGCTTCCGCAGGTGCTTGTGAGGGCTCAATGTAGTTCAGTTGTGTATTGCAGGCAAATACAAGGTGTCTTTGGTACGATGTTTGTCCTCCAGCAAGGTGCGACGTACTTTCTTACGTGTTTTTGACGTCTAGCTCTTGCGGTTATTATTACGTGCGTTCATGACTTTTAATTCATATCGCCATCACCCTCTGATTACCTGGCAGTCTTGTGTTGACTGGGGGCTTGGTCGTGCTGATATGGGTCGCGGAGGGTCTCCCTTCTCGCATAACTGCATTTTCGAGTCGTTGGAAGTTTTGGAGGTCCTAACGCGGATTGATTTCGACTTGGACTATTTGGACTTTGTAGCACTGATACTAAATATAAATAATCACTTTATCGGACTATCCATGGCACTCATGATGTCAATGGTGTCTGGAATAGTTGCAAAACACTATACAAGAACTTAGCTGCTGGAACATAAGGAGGAAATCCGTAGACGACTAGGAAGGCGGGGCGTATAGCGTCGTTATTGTATACCACAGTCTCCGGGAAATTGAGGTCGACACCAGGTTCTCCTACGATCTGTTATGATAATGAATTGATTGTTCCACGTTATGATACGGAGAGACTTGCCGAGTGATAGCCAGATGGCGGCCCTGTTAGCTTCGTACCATTCTTCAATCGCCGATAGGACTTTCCAACAATGACACGGCTAGCCAACATTACACGATACATGGCCTTCGTCGCGCCATTCGTGACATAATCGTCGGCCTCTGAAAGTGAGCTTCAGTGTTGTGGTACAGACTCTGGAGAAGGAAGACATTACTGGAGGAGCAAGATGTAGAGTATATCCCCGATCCAAACCTATTGGATAAATCTAGCTTAAGTTGCCTATGTTTTATTAGAGGTTTTTCTTACCTGCAGAATTTGTTCTTCTGTCCTGTCGTATTGAGAAAATGAGATCGACAAACCGTCGAAGGGAAATGAGGGAAGCTCACCACATTTGGAAATATCGAAAGAAGAGCGCACTATTGCACAGAGAAAACACTCTGGAAGTCCACAAGGTCTTGTACGGTCCCTGTTCTCCCCGAGAAGACAAAATCTATTTGTTCCGTGAAAAAGTATCTTCTCAATTGCCTGATCACTATCTTTCTGTAGTGAGCTGACAACGTGCGTCCTACGGAGAATAAAGTGAATGAGGCGCAGTAGTCTAATTGTCGACAATGACATATAGTACTTATACTGGTCAAATGTGTCCAACATCTGTTGAGGCAGTCTTATTTCGAATATGGCACGTATTGGTGGCTTGGCTTTGTTAGAATGCTTCCAACCATCTTCGAAGCTTTTTTCCACTGGGTCCGCTGCGTCAGTATTTTTGTGATCGTAAAGTAGAAGACCTTACCCATCTGAAAGGAGGGATTTTTTCTTGGAAGAAATTTTATTTCGCTGTGAGCTCCCTTCGATTTCTGAGGGTTGAAGCAACTATCCCCGGGCGTCGGCATTCCCATCCTAGGTTTAAGGTCTATATTCCCGTCAAAATAGGCATGGTTATAAAGATTGACGCGGTACCCCTCGAACACCCGTGCTACAGTAGTCAAATCCACATCGTGAGGAACACGAGGTGGCTAATCCATCAATGCCAGACACCTCATGTAACACACGCTGTAAACGACAACGTGCGGCTCAATCCTGTTTGATGCACGCATCGATGGTCGTTTCATAT
>JAGGAQ010006008.1:0-71233 GCA_017657225.1 Termitomyces sp. T69sscA | reverse complement strand
TCTGCGAGGCTCGGTCTGGTCTCGAGTCTGTTCAACAGCGGGATTTTCGGCAGGCCTTCCCGAGAAGGTTTGTGAGTCTGATCCTGAGGGTTCAGTCTCTCGATTCGATCCAGAAGTCTGGCACTCAGGAAGGGTGTGGACGTTTTGTGCTCCATAAAAACTCATGTGTATTGAGGTAACCGATTGCGAAGCTTGTTGTAGTAACGAAAATATACACAACTAAATTAACTCATGCACCACTCGTCACCAGCCCTACTGTCCAGGAGTGTCTATGTAGTTACAAGTAGAAAGGAATACCATATACAACAGGTGCTGCTCCTGTAAGATATTTTAGCTTGCACGATTCCCTTGCTTGTCCGACCGCGTCTATAATAGAGACCTGCTCATCTCGTCTACCCCAATTTTTAATCCCGTCTGTCGTGAGGGCAAGTTTATCGAACACAGCTTGTGAGAATTTGTCGATGTCTCGATCAGTGACATCCCATAAGTTCGCTACGAGGCAAGGACTGGAACAATCGATCTTTAAGATGAACATACATTCGAAGTTCGATGAGACCGACCTTCCAGCGATCATGTAATTAAATGGTGTCCCAACTCTGTCGAAATCACCCATCTCACGAAGTGCACCAGAAGAACAGCCCCATAACATTGTCGCAGCGCACTTAGGTAGTTGTCGTATCTTGTGCGATCGGACGTACTGTTCACCACCCCCATGTCCGAAGTAACTGTGAAATGATGATGAACCATTAGCCTTGTGTTGATGTATCATGTATCAGGTATACCACTTACACCACTATATCCTGATTTCGCAATGCATTCAAGAACTGTTGTTCGCTTGGAGCACGCCCGATAATTCCATTCCATCCCGCCTTCTCCATGTCAGCCGCCCAACCCCTGAAGCGCGCTTCAGTCTTGTGAAGATCACCGCTAGGGTTAAGGATGTAGTATCCTCTCCGTGGGTCTACAACGGCAGCTGTTGAAGCAAGTGATCTACCCGTAGGAATAGCCTCCCGTTTCCGTTCAGCAAAAATGACTCTGTCGTGCAAGAAGTCGACGCTTGGTACCCGACTGACACTGCGTCCCCTTAGGACCGGGATACTTTCCCAGGGTAATCCCTGTAGGTTCTTATCAAGCACAAGGAACAAGTGCTCATCGTCCAACTTTTGAATGTTTTCTCGGGCAAGTCTCTGTAGATGATCTTCAAGCACAACTCGGAGGTCAAGGATGACTTGGAAGACATCGACTTCTGCAATGGCAACCGGGACACCGTAAGATTGATAAAGATCTAGTATGAAGTAGACGAGATCTTCCAGTTCTTCATCGCGGCATTTCGGAGAAAGTGTAGAGAAACGCTCCAAGAGAGCATCACTAAAAGTAATTTGGCTTTTGACGGGGTTCTCAGTCTGTGACACACCCTTTCTTTGGGCTCGCCGGGGTTTTGCCTTCTTGTCTTGATTAAGCAGACCTCGATGAAACACCTTCTCAAACTGAGCTCGAAGATCAGCTATAAGCTCTTGAGAGAGATTTGACCTAGGATTGAGAATAGTCTTTGCCTTTGATAAGCCTCTGAGGTTTAGCGAAGTAGATTGATATCTACCTTGAATCCCCCAAGCCAACAGAACTCAACGTTCTTCAAGAGGTCCCTTAGTCTGATGTCTAGCGCTGCTCGTTGCTTCCACCACATTGCCCGTGCCTCTTGGTCTTCGTTTTTGATATGTATTGCAGACTTGGTTCCCTCATCACTGAGTTTCACTATTTCCTCCAACTCCTTTATGGCATCTTCGAATGTCAGATGTTGTTCCTCATCTTCGTCACTATTCCCATTGTCACGCCGTCCTTTCAAGGGCACACAGAAGATCAATGGTGCACGCGAGCACCCGCATTCCTGCCGGGCGATGAATAATGTGCTCTTGTCCTCATTGACATTAATATGCACAACTGTCCAGTTGGAAGGAAGTTCCACAACTTGGCTTGATGAAAGCGCCAAGGGATCGAGTATCTGGGCTTGGTATCGCAACCGAACAGAATCCCAGTACTCTCTTAATGAGGTTTCATCTGGATCGGCCATGCCTTCGTCCTCTGATTGCAGTGGGCTATTAGATGCAAAACAAGTGTTACCTCTCGTTGCCCTGAGTTGAGGCCGAGGTGAACCGTCAGCTGCGAAGATGGGCCATTTGATATCATCCATTGTTTCTGGAGGGAACTTATGCCGAATGGTCTGAAGCATCTCCCGTCGAAGAGTAATAGCGGCAGAGGCATCTATAATAGAGAAATAATGAGAAAGCCCAGCATGAAACGCTAACGGTTTACCCAAAAGACCGACGGTGAGGTTCGGAGCATTAACATTGGACTTGCCTAGCGAGGTCTGGAATGCTTGGACTAGAGCAAGGGAGACTATTCCATCCCGTACATCAGTAATTTTGCCTGTCCTAGCAATGTGCACGAGGCATGCCCAGAAGAATTTCTCCGCTGCTTCAAGTGACACTAATATGTCTTGTGCAGCAGAAGACGGTGTGTTGGTTAATTCGCTCGTCATTCCCATTGGAAGAGCAATAGCTAATCAATTTTATATCACTTTATTGTAGAAAAGGTAACATTATGGCGAAACTTACTAGATTCAGTCAACGAACTCAGAAACATATCAGCGCGGAAGCGGCCGTAGACGGCATGCAGAGTGAGCTTTGCCATGAGAACATTCTCTTCAGACTGGTGGACAGGAAAAAGTAAGTTTTCGACGGGAGTGCAAAGGTTTCAAAATCGACCTTAGTTCGAGAAGAATGAGGGAGTAAGAGGAATTTGCCCAAAAGCTTGGAATAATCCTGAACATTACTATCCCTTAGTAGCCATACTGAATCGATGATGAGCCATTTAAGATCTTCTCAGAGGCGATGTTAAGACGTACTACGATGGCGGAGCACGGCCGCAAAAAGCTCGGGAAGTAAAGCCTCGTTTTTGGTCTTGGAGACAGGGGAAGTTCCGATCGATTTTCGGCTTGTGCTATGTCGTTGTGGTAAATAATCATACGCTAACAAGGAGGATGCGACATACTTGAATACAAAGCTATCGGTTCGCTGGAAAACCTGATCAAACTCTTCAATCATAGCCAGAGTTTCGTCGTATAATGCACCAGCGTCTATAGTGTGAGATACTCGCTCGCTATAAGCCCCACGCAATCTCTGTATGTCAATACTTTCGACGCCATGTTGATTATGCACCAGAGCGGCGGCGCCGGTCAAGCACTCCATGCTTGCATCTAGAAGTCCTTGGTATAACTGAATCTCGCCTTTCTTCGCTAGTGCACGACTAGCTGACGTTGGAGCATTGAGAGATTTCGCCAGATCGTGAGCTTGTTGCGCAAAATATTGCGCCTCACGAGCTGAACCGCGACTCAGATAGATTTCAGAGAGCGACAATAGTGTTGCTATGAGTCCTTCAGATATTCGCCATTCTAATCCATCCATTGGATTCCGCTGAGGAAAGGTCTTCTGAGGAGACAGTTCTTTGACGGTATCTTCAGTGGACATTTTGGACAACGCATCTTTGAGGCTCGATATCTCGAAAGGATCGTCATTTTTGAGCGCTTGCGAGGGAGAATGCACAGGTGAAAGGCGCATGAGTGAATCGGCTGCTTTGTTCCATAAGCGAAGAGCCTGGAGCATGCCATCCACAGTGGCGGAGACGTCTCCCTAATACAATCATGTTAGAGTACGTTCACCCCAAAATGACAAACAGATAAGTACCATGGAGTACTGGATAAGGGAGAATACCTGGGAAGCTATAGCTGCCATTTCAACTCGTTTCACTCGTGATCGGATACGCTGATTCACAGAAATTCCCCTGTCCTCAAGGTCGTATACACCCGCTAAATTCAATGCTTCAGAATAAAAAGCAGCACTTGTACATATGTCAGCCTAATCGATTAGTTAGGGCAATCCACCGACTTGCCTCTTTCGGAGATCTTCTGTCTTCGCTAAAGACTCTGCATAACGCAAGTAGAAGTATGCCGATGCCTTTGCGGAAACCCGTCCACTCTTTACCGTATCCAAAGTCGCAGAAAATATCGTCGTCGCTCGACGAACTTTGCCGAGCTTAGTAAATTCGCATGCCAAGTCGACAGAACTCGCAATGTGCTCTGATTGTGTGCATCAGTAAGCTATTACTGCATTGTATCAAGTACGAACCATCGCTCTGCTTTCCGAGCTGAAGATCGCAGAATCTTCTTGACACATTTAATAAATTTACTTTGGAGAGTATTTGCCCTAATATCCCGTTTATTCGCGCAGTGAGTCCTAGTGAAGGGCCTAATCAGAACGTTATCCTCAACATCAATCATAAAACTCACGCAAGAGGGAAACGAATTTCTCGATATCGTCATACACAAATGAAACTCTGCGGTCTTCAGTTTGTTGAGGTGAATTATTGATATTCACTGACGTAGGCTGGAGAACTAAGAGGTGATCAATCTATATTCCACTTTACCATCGCAAGTTACTATCGCAAAGTATTCACCTTTTTGAGATTTCGATTTCGGAGTGATAGGTTCACGAGATATTTTCTTGGAAGGTTCACGGGCAGAAGATATCTTTCTTGGAGAATGCGGCTTTGCCAGTGGACCCGGGGTTATTTTCTTCAAGGGGTTATTTTGCTTCAAAAGTGGTCTGTTCGCAATTGCAAGGTCTGCAGTACCAAGCAGAGTTCGGAGTATCCGGCACGCCTCATCTGAATAGTGTGCAACAAGATCATTCTGTCTATTGTCCATCCGTCTATGAGCATGGAGCGCCCTCCAGAGATAGGTAGCAGCGCGATATTGAGAGACGTAAGCAGCCAATTCTGTATCCTTGTCAAGGTTCTTGATGCAAATTTTGTTAGAATACATGGAACAAAAACTTTGAAGCTGACCGCTTACTTCGCTTTGAAGTAGGTCTTCGACTTCATTACCTATGTCATCCGGATTCCCTACACCAGAAACCATATCTCGGCCCGAATAGTACATATGCTCCAACCATTTCACCAATACGCGAGCACGCCTGACGGGCATGTCCGATCCATAAATCTTTAATATGTCGCTCAGCAAATATGAGATGACCTTGGACACATTCTCCTTGTAGCGTATTGCTTCAAGACTTTCAATCTGTCGCTCCAAAAGGGCGCCGATTACACCATCATCACCAATAGAAAGTGAACTCAGGGACACTGCAGAAGGTTTCATTAGGAGCTCGCAAGCAGTGAGATTTGATACCCGATCAACGACAGTTGCAAGCTGCTTTGTGCCAGTAGATAGGCTAAAGATTGTCGCGAGACCAGCCTGTTTTGTTCTTTGGGAAAAGTTGCATGCTGCGTAAGGAAATGTCCTGACGCAATGTTGGAATGCTTCACAGGCTTGCTAGATTGTGCTTGAGTTCGCAAACATAGAGCAAGATTGCCGGCCTGACCTGATAATTGCCGTTTTTCAAATAACATACACCAAGTAGGTCCCACCGACGATACAATTGCTCTTCCAGCTGCTTCCAACCCTCCGCTGCTCTCCCTTCATCTGACAAGGCTGACTTCCTGCGAGTTTCCAACGCCCGGATCCCCAACGAACACGCATCTTTTAAAAAGCTGACTGCGGATCCATATCTTCCTGCTTGATAAAGTGCCCCTGCAAGATTGTGGAAGGCACCGGAGATGCAGCGCAAATAATTCGGGGTGTCTACATTTGGGTCAGTGGCATGCGGTTCTAGGATCGAAGTGGCTTGAGAGAGTAAGTCATAAGCCGGAATATATGTGCGAGGGTCGGATGGGATTAGACGCAAGCGTGTCAGAACAAAAAGTGTGTCCAGAGTCCGCGTCAATTTATCCACGTTGGAATCCTATTTGACCGTTTGAATTATGGAGGGAGTTAAGGCTAATAAGCTTACGGGGAAGGTTAACTGCTTCAGGATTTCAAATATCTCTTCAAGCAGTAGGTAGAGTGGATTTTCGAGGATTGGTTGTGATGTTGAGGAATCGGAAGCAGAAATCACGGCTCGCCTGAGCCGCTCAAGGGCACGGTCAAGTTTTTCGGATATACGAACATAATCGTCACTGTCATTGTTGGTGGCCTTTAGAAGGCGGGGCAAAACAGATGAACCTTTGAGCGTTGCGAATACCTCTCGAACGCGTGCGACCATGTCTGGGAAGTCTTCAGTGCAAACAAAGTAACACAGAGACCGAGGAAATTTACCAGGACTTTTCTGTTCGATTGCTGAAATTGCTTGAGTAAAGATTGCGCACAGCCGAGCAGCTGCGAGATTATCATGCTCTACATCCACTTTATGGGGTACCTGTTTACCGCTCTCGGTCGATATGGGAGTATCCTGCTTAGAGTTGCTTGACTGAGTAGAATCCAATGAAATTCCACGAATCAGACCAGCAATTCGATCAACGAGACAGAGGTCCCCTGCCTAAGGATCGATGTTAGAGGAATGTCGAGCAATCAGACATGTTTTTACCCTCTTGGCAATAGCGAGCCAATACTCGCAAAAACCAACGAAGCCTTTGCCAGACATAAAGTCAAAGGCCCCATCTCGCTTCTCAACGATACGAACTAGGTCCATGAATGCCGCAGGCACAGCACGCATTGCTTCTTCCTTCTTGACTTCCTGTGACTTGACGAACGCACTACCAAATTTCACAATCTGGTTCCAAAACGTCGTTGACTCCACTGTTCCAGAGCTTGTGTGAGCTAAACAACTTGCGGCGTACATCCGTAGAGAGAAAATTGACCGAGGAGTAGCCTTACAATCAACACAGGCTTTTGTTAACGCCGTGTAAGCTCGAGTCAACAACGAATCGAGTTGGTTTGAGGGCGTCGAAACATTTCGAGGAACCCATGCTAGAAAGCACGTTTTCCTGTTGTCGAGAACGTTCGAGAGGGCATCCAAACTAATTGAGGCCTCCTTCAAGTTTCGTGCTGATGATAGAGAGAGATTAGTTAGGACGGTAAGCGAGTATGCAAGGTATGTCAACGTGAGTATGAGCAGAGTTGGGTCTATGTTTTCCGAGTTTGGAAAAGGCATTAGGACGAGATGGTGTCGAGAGAAGGGTGAAGGCCGAGTAACTTCTAAAAGCTCGCATAAACGAGAGTGCAAAGCTTCCAAAGTACTGAACGCCTCGTCGTACTAAATTTCAGTCAATAGACGTCCACCAATAATTCATCATAGAAACAAAAGTACCAGTTCCAAGGACACAAGCTTTCCTAGCACAGTCATGGCCGCCCTTTCAATATCAACATTCCCAGGACCATTCTGTCGTAGTGTCGCGAGGTGCTTTGTAGCTGTTGTCACTGCAGTGACCACCCGCGTCGAATTTCTGCATGAAGACCTTTTCCAACCAGACTGGATGGCTGCAGACAGTTGTTGTGAAGCAGAATTTACAGCACGCATCGCCTCTAGCCGTAGCTGCTCTTCAGAAAGAGTCGTTGCTTTCTGTTTTCCCTTTGCATTGGAGATGACAAGGTTCGAAGTCAGATGTTCGGCGAGGTTGTCTACAGAGACGCCTATTGATCTTGAGCTTTTTGTCATCATACGGTTAGGTGTTTTTCTACGTGCTGCAGTCGTCATTGTCGAAGATTGAGTTGGAGCTGAGAGAAGGCAGTCTTCAGCGTTTGTTGAATTAGTTGATGTCCATGGACGCGCCTTCAATGTCACGTCACGTGAGCAACGTGTTTTGATCGTTATGATTAAAATTAAAAATAAATTTAGAATGATTTAAACTAAAGTTTAATTTTACTGTCAAGAGGAACGACAACTCCGCTATTCCGAAGTTGCAGCTGGCAGGACATGTTCCAGCTTCTTTATGGGCCGTAAGAAGGGTAATGACAGATGGAAAATCTGTTGAATATCAATTGATCTACCAACACCTTGGCACCCTTCTTCGAGGTCACCAGATCCCGCAGAAATTCCTTAGGTGGAATACGACGCCATCAGAGGTCCCAGTTCTCTCTGGCTGAACTTTCTGTGATGCATTGTTTGACACCATTTCGGAGATTCTGCTCGATCGCACCTAGTCACGATGTGTTGACCTATTCATAGCTTTTAGCTGTAGGATAGTGCGAATCTACGAAAATTCTCCTATGATTTACCTCCGTCAGATTGCAAGGGCATACAGACTCAGATAAAAATCATCTTGGTCCGGTATGAAGCTTGGAACCCCGTATCCCTGATGATTTCAAGCTCTTTGATATTCCTTACCTTCATATCTGTTGCTTTCGGGCAAGTTATCCCTTCTCCCCAGTCCAGCAATACTGCGGCTTCAAAGTCGCCTTTGACGTCAGCATTGTCGACACCTACGAACTTCGCAGATAGTGCTCCGACAAATCCTCCTTCTAAGCTCACTGGGAGACTCCCAGCACTTGGGTAGGAAATTTGAGTCAGGATTCAACATAAGGCTAATACTAACTCAGTACAATAGATGGAACTCCTGGAATGCCTATCGAGGAGGTACGAGCGTAACTCTTTCTCCAAGAACGTTTTAATGATATGACTGACCTACAAGATATAAACGAGGCCAAGATCTTGGCTGCAGCCGATCAGATTGTTTCGCTTGGTCTCAAAGATGCTGGTTATGAATATGTTAACATTGATGTAAACTATGCTTGTCCTCGATGTTCGTTCAACTCATGCTTTTTAGGATTGCTGGGCAAGTTTGATTCGTGATTCGGCAACGGGGAGAATTGTTCCCGATCCAAATAAATTTCCCAATGGCATAGATTACCTCGCCACTAAAATCCACGCACTTGGTCTCAAAATTGGAATATACAGGTACGACTCTTTTACAAATTCATAGTGTTCGACAGATTCAGTGCATGGCATCTTTCAGCGATGCCGGAACCGCAACCTGTGCTGGATATCCTGGTTCTCTTGGTAACGAAGCTCTTGATGCAGCAACCTTCAATGATTGGGACATTGATTATCTGAAATATGGTCAGATTTTCCTGGATCTATGTTTTTGTTCCTTCTATTGATTAATGCCAGACAATTGCAATGTGCCTGGGAATTGGACTGACGTCTCTGTAAGTTCTTCCTGAGGATTCTTTGAGAGGTATTGATAAAACCTGCAGTCACCTCCCGATGGAGACTATTAGTGGGTCCAAGTTATGTTTTGCTTCATCTGACGTCTTACCAGAGTCCAGTAATTCCAACACTGCCATTCGGTACAGGCAAATGGGGTGGGTCCTTTTTCCTCATCCAACTTGTGATAACATCAACCTTGTGGCGTTTACAGTGCAGCTCTTGCAGAGCAGTCGCGTCCGATACAGTTCGAGATCTGCGACTGGGGGACGGCAAATGTTTGGGAATGGGGCGCCAAAGTAGTAAGTCGTTGCCCACTCTACTCCAGTTGTCGAGTTCGCTCTTTCCTGACGTGATTTGAATAGGGCCATTCGTGGAGGATGTCTGGTGATTCAAGGTATGAGCAACCTCTTCAGACATCTTTGTTGGCCTTCCTAATAAATGTTTCATTCATTTAAGCCCGACATGGTCGTATATCACATCTATCATATCCACGAATGTCGCTCACATCTCGTCTACCACATTTTACGCCCATAATGATATGGATATGATGGAAATTGGTACATTAAACCTTACACTTGCTGGAAAATCGTTCTAACCTACTTGAAACCTGGATCAGGTAACGGTGATTTGACAATTGAAGAACAGCGCACTCATTTTGCTGTTTGGGCTTTCCTTAAAAGTCCTATCTTGCTGTGAGCTCATTATACTTTTATTCACTTCCCATGACTGAACCATGTGCAGGGGAACTGATGTCAGTTTACTTCCTTTTCGCGTATTGGCCATCACTAACTGAATGATCAGCTGAGCTTGCTCAATAGCACACAAGTAGCCATTTTGAAGAATGCCGAGTTACTTGCTTTCCACCAAGACGCCAATATCGGAACCGCGGCGATTCCCCTCCCGGATGCACCCATGACCTCGCCTCCGGAGTACTACTCTGGTAATTCTTCCAAAGGAACCCATGTGTTCATAATCAACACCTCATCCGGAACGGCTACCAAGACGTTCAGATTGTCTAGTGTTCCAGGTATTGGGACAAGCGGCAGATGGCAATTCCATGACATGTGGACCGGGTCTGATTTGTCTGGCACTTATGAGGCAAACGCTAATTTTTCAGTCAACGTGGCAGCCCATGATACGGTGGCCTATCTCTTGAAGAATGTTGACTAATGAGCCGTAAACTTAGCATATAAGTCTACACCTGGTTCTCCCAAATTCGAATACATATTGTGTGACTGTGTTTGTTCCCATGTCAATCAGTCAGACTTGATCATCAAATTGGTTCTGATTCAACCAAGTTGCATGATCGAAGGAGGACGAAGGCGACAGATACTGTATTGCTGGCCGAAGGTTTGAATTACAAACTTGAGTTCATGATGACTTCTGCAATAACTGTCTCCACCACAGTTGAATCATACCTTTCTGCCAGTTGTCTAACGTTTCCAACGTCATTTACGTCTCCGATTTATTTCATTCTGTCATGCCGACAATAATGAATCTTACGTTGGACGCTAGCGCTTTGAAGCGTAATTCTTAACTTGAAAAGTCTTTGATGATGTCCACTTATTTGAGCAGCTTTCACCAAGGCTCTGACTTGTCTATCAAAATACGGCGACGAACTTTCTTTATACGCCACGCCAGACTCTTTGTCTCTCTCTGCTACAAACTCCTCCAAGTCCGCGTATTGTCGCTTCAAATACGAGAAACTCTTCTTTACAAGATATGGCCTGAACGCGACGAACGAGAATCGGGACGATGATTTCGAGTCGGCCATGGGTATAACCGGACAGCTTTTGACTAAGGTAGTTGTAATGTTAATTCTGAACATCTGCCTGTACTCATTGGACTATTATCAGTCACTGCTGTCGATTCTCAAGCACCGCACCGTTGAAAAAACGGTTCAGCGCTGTGAAATGTCAATCGTCAACGGTTCCCGGTCCGAAGCGGGTGGAGGAACACTTCAAGACGACCAGGATGAGCTCGAAACGAGATTGATTGTACGGCTTGATTGTCAGCATGGTCTGTATGGCTTATTGCACTTCCCTTAGATGAACTGAAATGAGACTGGTTAGGTGTAATCAAAACGCATCGTTTGATTCTTCTTGCTCCTGCATCACTCATGGCCCCTGGCATTCCTGACGCAATAAACGAGTCTAATCTGACCATAGGTCCAAAGGCTTTGAAGGATATGATCGAACACTTTCCTTTAGCCCGAGGCGTTGCATCGGACCCTCAGCTCATCTGGAGCTTTGGGGATGTCGAAGTGGAGCTCCGAAGTCTCGAGTCATCAAATGACACCAAAGGTTTGAGAGAATCTTCTTCGTTACTAGTTGATTGACGAATTACCTAGGTCGATCTCAGCTTGCGACTGAACTCACCATCAGTGCTGAAGAGTTCGATGTGTACAACATTTTCGCGCCGATAACCATTGCATTTCATCTGCGTGAATTCAATGTATGTTTCTAACAATTTGAGACGTATATCGTCCTGTTGACCAGCTCTGCAGGCGACGATCGCGTATGCAGATTCAATGTCAGTAGCTATCGATCTTCGCTTCACCGATCCTGCAGCTCCGCTTTTCATGGACATTGAAGGGGACAACTCGGAAGGTCTCTTTGTCATTTCTACCAGTCAGGTTCATGGAGTGGGCACGGGGACATCCAGCCAAACTCATGTTGCACCAAATGTGAAGAAACGCGAGCGTGAAGAGACCCCTCTAGACATCAGAAATAAAAAACCGATGAAGGCAGTACAACACGTAGATCCCCGTACGCCTTCAGTACCTCCATATGTTCGTCGCTTGCCTGGTCACACACCATCAACTTCTCAAGCGGCTCCAAGTAACGCACAACCAGATTGCATGACGGATAATGCGATGGCTTCTCAACCCTTGGCTCAACTCCCCCAAGAACCATTGTTTCTTCCATCTTCTTCTCAGCTTTCGTCTGCTGATATAGAGATCCTTCGCGCCACAGGATTAGGGATCGAGACTATGGATGTTAAAGAGCTGGCAGAGTTATTAGATGGCGAAGGTGAAGAAGTCGCGTTCGATTTCGCTTCGCAAAACCCGGATAACCACAACTTTTCGGAGCGGCCAGGAAGCAGTGACGACTGGCAACGAACAGAAAGTTTTGAGCTAGAGTGTGATGCTGCAGGAATACCCCCGACTCAGAATACAGATGATTCAAAGGTAGACGATTGTATATATGCGTCGATATTCGAATTACTAACATTGTCCTCAGACCTTCCAAGCTTTATTTGACGACTGAATGTCAAAGCCATCTTGTCGCATTTGTATTTGATATACTACTTGTCTTTGAACAATTCATAGAGGCATTATATGGATAACGATGTTGTACGATGAGGGGGCATGTCTCAGACATCGTTACTCTGACGAGTGCAGACCTTCCACTAATTTGATCTAAGAGGATGAGTGAGATATCTTTCAGCCAAGAAGATAGTTGATGGACGTTGGACACGTACCTCGGCACCGCTGAGTGTTCGAATTTCGCCGGGTGCTGATACTTTTCCAGTTATAGCACCCACGCCAACTTCAATAGCTCGACCGATAGCACCTTTAGTGGGCATCCAATATCTGATCTCGTCAGGCAACACTTCTATCACAGAAATGCGTGGATCCGATTGGTCGCCTTTGTGAACACCATCCTTGAGATCGCCGAAATATGCCGAAACACTATGCGATGGCTTTGAATGACTCGCCGATAAAAAATCTGCGGCACGCACTAGGAAGACCAATACTTCTTAATGACATCTTGATCCCTCGAAATTCTTGCTTTGCCGGAGAAACTACAGACCTTAGCACGAATTGTTGAGGTGGACCGACAGACTCACGAAGCCCAGGCTGTGGTGTCGTTGCTGAAGAACGAAACATTCACATGTGCGTCATTCTCGATTTCGTCAAACTTGTGCGACGCGTTATTAGCCAAAAAAACGAGATTTAACTGAGTGTCGCTAGTGGCTAGATGCAACAAGGTGAGAGAAATCAAGAAGGAGAGGTTGGCATCCTACGAGACGCTGGAGTCATTGCCCGCGAATGGAGGCTTCCATCGGTGGAGCGCGTCGTGAGCATGCCCACCTTGGCACCTTTGATAATCTCATGGAGGCCTATAGAGGGGGTCAATACTCGATAAAAAGATCTGAGGTAATATGTACGACCTTGGATCTTCTCCTGAGGGGTGTGCACGTTCTTTTCAGCGTTGGCAGTATACGGGTCAAGTTCTGATGGAGACATTGTGATATGATAGAAACGAAAGTGATGGGGAGGGACTCTTATAAGAAGTGTGCAGAAGGTGACGTCAGCCTATGTCAGTCCAAACGTGGCGCGTTTATCATCGTCATTAATGAGGAGTGTCAATAATATGTAGAACAAATGAGATATATACAAGGTATGCAAATCTACTGCAATCCGGGAATCGATGAGGTGGGTGTCGGCGGTGTCATTGCCTGTGGCACTACGGGAGAAACCGCAATCAGCAGAGTCGCTGCACAGCATTGAACTACTCACAAGGTGCTAACTGTGGTCGCTGCCCTTCACTGAACACCCTAGAAAGAAGGACTCCAACACCCTCAAACACACCGAGAAGTATACCGCAGGCAACTGCTGACCCCAATGCAGATTTTGGTCCACCTGGCAAAAGTGTCAAAAAACGGGTCAAGACAGCTCCGAGCCACTTACTTCTAGCCGCCAGACAGCCGCCCGTCATAAACCCTGAAATAATGGCATTCCACGCATCTTCTTTTTGCCGCCAGCCTTTCACAGCGCAGTCGAATGTCGAGAACATACCACCCCATACTCCAAAATTTCCGCCAGTGACAGGTGCTCGTGCTTTAATGGACGATATCGCACCAACAAAGCGCTCCCCCTTCACCAAGTCTTATTGCCCGCGCGAACTGATAGAACATCTGTGCTCACCCTCGGAGAATTTCTGGCACCCTTAATACCGTACCATATTCCACCTCCAACCGCACCCATAGAAAATGCTCCACCAAAGTCGCTGAGAATAACCCATGGGCTGGAGAAGAGTCGGAAATTAAGCGGCGGACAGAGACACAGAAATAACTCACCATGGATCTCTTGTGTGATCTGCGTGAGCCATGGTCCGAAAAAGAAAAGAAAGAAAAAGTAGATATAGGTGATAGTCTGGCAAAACTGGAGAAAGACGTGAAACTTTTTTGCACATCCAGCACGTGCTAAGCGATCGATCATGTGATCTGAGACGCGTTGATTGAGAGCCCATGGTTTGTTGTTTAGTGACCCCAACCATGGCTGCTACACCCGCGTCTGCCGCACGCAGACTCACGCAGCGCGTCTACGTCGATGTACCGCCATCCCCCTACGCCACTATTCTATCGTTCTCTCATCAAAAGACATCCACTACGTCCCGACTAATCAGCCTCACTCTCAAGGAAAATACGTCGATCTTACGGCCCTGCAATAGTGGTGCTACACACTCCAGCTTAGTAGTCAAGCGAAAGGCTCCGGATAATGAGCTATCATCTGCGAAAACCGCTAATGCTAAGAAACAAAAAATCGCGGAAGAGTCTGTAGTCCACGCATCTCAGCACGCGACCAGCACAGCTCCAAATGCTTGCCCTGAGTTCCCCGAAGGTTTTATCCATTGTCATCAGTGCTCTAGAAAGCGTGATGTGACCGGTATCTTGCTTTCGTCTTTGATCATTGACTGGTTGCCTCACGAATAGCCGTCCAGCCTCAATCCACTGTACCTCGGTCAAAACTGTCAAAGGCATCCCAAAAAAATGCAATATTAAGCTATGCGATCAGTGCTTGAAGAGGCAATATGGCGAAGATCCTGAAAAAATCAAGAGTGTTGGCAATGATGGAGTATACAACTTTGTGTATGTTGCATCATAGGTTTCGAGGTTGTTTTTTTAAGTTTTTATGTCGCGTAGATGCCCGAGATGCCGTGATATATGCACCTGTTGGAGATGCAAAAAGCTCAAGGGCCCTTCTGCTGGGTAAGTGAGAAAACCCCCGCATGACTACTCACTTAGTTATCATACCTTCAGGAAACCATCTGTAATGAAGCAACCCTTTTACGCTCCGAGTCCTTCCAAAATGACCAAAAGAACCGTCGAAGTTCTTATCACCACAACGCCTTCAAAAGGCTTGTATAAGACAATTTCTAATCCTACAGTGAAAGCGACAATGTCCCAAACCACGAAGCTCGAACTTTCTTCAGTTAATACATCGACGAAAACAAAAAGTGGAGTGAAATCAAAGCAACAGACGCTGCACCAAATGATACCTCAGTCATTGCCCGAGCTGAAGTGGACTGAAATCCCCACAAGTCTGAATTTGGATGATGCCAAGTCTCGCCTAGAAATCAGGGAATTCATCCTTCGATTTGCGTCCGTTATGGAACCTTCAATACCTCGTACCCATCTAGCTGAGTTGGACGATCTCGGATGCGACTCAGATGACCACGAAATGGCGCCATGGGTTAGTGACGCCTGTGTTAAATCAATGATTCTTGGCCTTCTGGGGATGCTAGCTACCTTGAAGGGAGATGTACAAAAGGTTTTGTTTGGGTAGTGTCAACCTTTTTACGCTATCGATTGACGTCTCGTCTTTTCACAGCATATCAGATCTGTCGTTCGCGACATACGTGCTACGGGGAATAACTTGAATAAAATTTGGCTCATCCTTACTAGGCTGCGGAGCGCCACTGACGATGGTACACAACTATTTTTTCCCGATCCTCTACCTCTCCCTGCTTCCGTGGTCGTCTATAATACTCGCACGACACGCAGGACTTCGGAGACAACCACAAACGGTGGTCCGAATGTTACCATTGGACATACAGCACAGATGATTCCTGTCTTGGAGACGCTCATTGAGGCGGCGCTAATGACTCCCATCGTCCGCGAAGAGTTGGACAATGGCTTGAAAGAAGCCAAGGAGGTGACGCGTGAAGTGCAGAAGGCTATAAGAGAAGAGAATGACCGGTGGGATGCTGAACGCAAGTCATTTGAACCTCAGAAAGAGACATCTGAGGGGGCATCAAAGCCTATCAGTAAGGTTCAAGGAGAGGTATGGTTTTAACTGAACATTTTACTCTTGTAGGTTTGCCTAACATTCGAGTCTATAGCAGATCAAGATTCAGCGAGGACTTCATAAAATGCGCATTCGGAATCTCGAGAATGCCTTAAGACTCGTTGCACCTGCATATGCGCCGCGTTTCGCTCCTTTGGGAATTGACAAAGCGGGACGTGTGTATTGGGCATCCACCCCAGGTATCCTCGAACGGAAAGCTGCTTTGGACTTCATCACATCGGCGAAAGTCAATAAAAAAGGGAGAGCACATGTCGTGAATGATAGTGCACCTAGAAAGTGGTCTTGGTTCGTGGCAGTCTGGGGTAAGAAAACGCACGCCGTAGGAACTGACCTCAATGCTATGGAATGTGACAGCGAGAGATGGTGGGCCTTCACAGATCCACTCGAGATTCGAAAGGTCGCGGATTGGGTTAAAATTGATGCTGCAATTGACCCCAATAGCGATGCAGATGTCAATAAACCACTTGCTTCGTTGGTCAAGGGCTTAAACGAGTATGCTCAATTATTGGACTGGAGGCTTAAGGAGGACAAGTATGAACGTGCAGACGTCTGAGAGGCGAACTCTTTGATACACATGTTGCGGAACTGCTTTGGAATGCTTCACTTTCTTGGCGTATACCCTGTAAAAATATGTATACTAATATTACTGTACATTCTCTTGACCGTATGTACACTTTTACGTTGTGCAGTTCGTCAACCCAGGGTTGGATTTAAATTGTTCGAGTTCTTGAGTTTGATCACCCGGACTATCAAGTGGGAAATGCTTCATCATCGTTGACTGCAAGTCGTCTACTGTCATTGGGCGCTCAATAAAAAGCCCAAGTCTGTTGGCAAGACGCGTCGCCAGAACGTGTTTGCACTATAGTTGTGATGCGATCATGCTTGAGGCGTGTCGAAGTCTAAAGGGGACACGTACCATCATGTGGGTTTCAGACGAGAGTACAGCGTAAGAAAAGGCGGGGCAAGTACAGTAGAACGGTGTCGAGGACACTGTCATGTCTAGGAAGACTGTGTAGATATCGGTAGAGCCAAGGATTTCGTATCGCGGGTAGGTAAATGGACTTGAGTATTTAATGACTGTCAACTATGTAGAGACATCTGTGAAGCAAAAGGGGGTTAAACGTTACACACCGTTCTCGCGATCCAAGAGGTTGAAAGCCCCAGTTACAATCGTTTCCGGAACAACAGCATACAGCTTAAGGATATGCTGGTCAGACACTGATGTACAATTAATTTATATCAAACATGTAAGATAGCTAATCCTACATTCTCCATCGTTGATGGTTTCTATAACAGCATCTACGATTCGATGAAGTTCATCGGAGGGCATCCCATCAAAGTCGTTGAAGAGGATCACTTGCCTCGGACAGTCACTCCGTCACGGAAAAGTGTGTTCGTGATGTGGCTGTGTTGAAATCAAGGGAGCCAGAGATTACTGGCGTTCATATCTATGCTTCAGTATCTATTCGTTTTTGCCGACGTTCACCATGAATTTCGCATTCCAGAATTGCAATCTGTTGCAGAACTTCATAGATTTTCTTTGTCCTTGCCCGAAAATCCGGAAGACAGAGATCCTACGAGGCCATACATGGTTATAGGCTTAGAACACGAAGACAATGCCTTGATGCTTGCCAGAAGATGTATTCTTGTCAAGTGAGTCATATTATACGACTCTGATATATTCCGATCATATCCTGTCGCCACAAGATCCGTGTACGAATTCTATGGCCAGGGATCGACTTACGATGAGCTCCATGCATCTACCCGGAAAAATGAGGCAAAATGGGTTCCCTATATTCCTGACACGTCATTTAGGTTTATTGTCACAGCCCATAACCATAAAATACCACAGGCCAGGCAACGTGCTGTGGTCGAGAGCTTTGCCTACATGAACCTTCTTGGAAAGATCGAAATGAAGAACCCACAAATAGTGTTTGGATGTTTTGAAGAATGTGTGCACTATTGTGATAATTTATAAATGGGGAACTACGACTTACTTGAGCAGACACCAATCGAAATGGGGTTGTTAGGAGCAAACACGAAGGCGATGGTCATTTTAGACAAGCCTATTTCGGCAGGCTGGTACGTCTGTAGATTGACCACTTCTGAATGAGTAGTTTGATGTTTACGTCCATTAGCTGGAAGAAGGATCGGCACGCCAGCTTGTAAGTAAATTTGATGTGAAGAAGCGGGTATACTATGGAAATACGAGCATGGAGGCGGAAATTTCTCTACTGATGGCAAATCAAACCCTAGTGCGTAATGCTAGTATGTGCTACTTGTGATTTTTTTAACGAATGAATGCTGGCTTTTAGGCGGCTTCTGGAAAGATGATATACGATCCGTTCATGGGTACTGGAAGCATGGCATATGTGAGGATTTTGATACGTTTCTCTTCTCAATTTCATTGTACTGGGGCCAGACGACGTCACACTTTGGTGCCCTTGTTTTTGGTTCTGACATCGACGGACGTCAAATGAGGGGTAAAGGTAGAATCAATCTCAATCTTCTGACTGAATGCCAATTATACCATCGCACAGGTACTCTACCTGGGGTAATGCGTGCCGCACGCCAATATGGAACAGAATCACGTATTATGGACCTTTGCACATTTGATTTGACGCGAAATCCTTGGCGTTGTGGTGGCCTCTTCGATGCGATCGTGACTGATCCACCTTGTAAGGAGTCTGTCATAACAACAAAGATGTGAAACTCTAAGCTATCTAGATGGTGTACGTGCGGGTGCAAAACGCCTCGGGCGTAAGAAGGAGATGAGCGACGATAAACTCAAACAGATGCTCGAGTACCGTAACTTACCACGGACGTGAGTATCTCACCTCACCCACTTCTAAACGTCTTAACACTTTGTTCGCTAATCGGTCCTTCCAGCGATGATCAACCGTACTTTCCCCCGACAAAGCCATACGAATTATCTCATCTTGCCGTGGATTTAGTGCTCCTTGCAAGGCATCTACTCAAGCCAGGAGGTCGACTGGTCTTCTTTCTCCCAACAGTCACTGATGAGTATGAGGAACTTGACATCCAAACAATGCTTTGTGAAGGTATGGTAGTCATCGCGAACTCTCTACAAGATTTTGGGTCATGGGGCCGAAGGGTAAGAACACTCCACTTCTCCGGATTTATTGTTATTGATAGGTGGAACCTCGCTGTAATCTAGCTGATAACTTTACGGAAAACGACGGAGCGTGATTACGAACCGCCGTCGTTCGAGCACCGAGAGAACCCTGCAGTGATCACGCACATACCTGCGCATAAAGATTTCCGAGAGAAGTACTTCCAAGGTTTCAGGAAAGAGGGCGAGACGGACAACACCGTAATATCATCAATGACATAAATGACAAGATACTAGTGGATGTGATAGTTGTGCATGAATAGAGAATGAATGTGATATAATGAATGGTACTTTATGTCGTTAATTGAGTGCTTCTTATTCCCTGGAGCTTCTCCTCATCGCGTTCTTTACGCACTTGTCTTCCATGTAATAGTAAGACAGAGGCTGCACTAACCATGATAATCGTGCCGTTAAAGATCAGGGCGCGGTGCATATTGAGTGGAGGATCGGCATCAGGTCCAGCCCGAAGGGCACCCTCGGCTGCCCGCGAGTTCGGAGTCAGTTCGATATCGAAAGAAGATTGCTGCAAAAGGACGCACCGAGCACAAATATAACAGTTAACAGATTACACCTAGGACATCGAGGAAATCATGACTCCAGATGATCCAATTGGTACTAACAAGTGATACATACGAAAACCACAATATCGCAGAGCTCGCGTTTGCGTTACGTGTGAGCTCGCACCCAAGCTCAAGTCCGACAGGGAGCATTGTCAATGAACAGACTCCAATTATTGTCATGACAGCGTACAAACCACCCATATTGTGTGGTTTGACTGCCCAGATAAGAGATAGCCATGCGGCGCCAACGATAGGAACAAGGATTTTGGAAGTTATCGCAAGGTGATGGGTGAACACCCTGTCAAAGAGGGGTGCCGTGATGATCGCGGCAACGATACCTGTGAGAAGGAGACAAGCACCGAAAAACCCACTTTGGTCTGACGTATAACCAACTGGTTCCTACTTAGTAAAGGAGTTACTCTGTCGCCATTATAACAAAAGGTCGTCTTACCATAATCTGTGCCGTGAGAATCGCAAATGAATTAGCCCTGTTGGAGAATCACTAAAAAAACTCATTGATAAAGTGGACAAAAGCTGCTAACCCGCCAGCGAGAGAACCGAAAATGAGAATGATGATCGCGAAATCCAGCCGTTCGCGAGGGGTCATGAAAGCATCTTGAGACGTCTTCAGCCCTAACATGGCGTAGATAAGACTTTTCAATGGTGGCGATGTCTTCGACGCAGCATAAGCTGTAGTAGACTAGTGTCAGGATGACAATCCCTTCTGAACAGAGTAGACAGCGACCTACTAGGCGGTGTAGGAGGTTCAGAACCGACCAAGAAGATGGATGGGGTAACGACGGTAGACAGTATACCGAGAACAAGAATCTTGAACAGATGATGTTTAACAGTCTGTCCTGCGATGAGAAAAAACATACAGATTGCCGAGTGTCACCGACAAGAGGGCTGATAAGCTGTCCCACGGCTCCACCAATTGGATTTGCTAGATTGTCGTTGACTACAGTAAACGGACATTCGGACGTTGAGACCCACCAATGGCGACAATCATAGTTGCAGTAGTTCGACCTTTCAGATCAAACCATGTCTCCGAATACTTGGGTCCTACGACCTGATAGATAGGCTGCGCGATCGCGGCAAAAAACTGTAGGTAATGTAAGTATTGGATATAAACAGAGATGTGACCAACCTGTCCGATGATGACAAGAGCATAAGAATGCTGTGTCGAGAGAGATTTGGCTGTTCCCGCATATCGAACCCAGGCAGATATGAGTAATGCGACAGCCGCTACCTCGCACTTTCCAATAGTATGAGCCACATGGTATGTGTTGCATGACTGAAAAAGCACGCACGCAGCGCCGGATGCTGTATTTCGAGACCAAGATAGGAACTCCGAGTGCCGTTGGAAGGTACACAAGGGCCACGATATTTCCGAGCCAGTTTACCTCATCCAGCGTAAATCCAAATTCTTCCACCACTATACAAGCCCATCAATGCAAGGAGAATCTGGGACGTGGAGAGCGGTACTATTGTTCGATATTGGGCCAAACCACGGCCAGGACATGGCGGTGATTACATTTAACAGCACCTTTGATTAGTAAGTAGGATGTAGAGATAAACCTTGAACGCGAACGCACGAGGCCTATCAGACCGAGAAACCGGCGTCTGTACAGCCTGTACACGGCAGGTTCTGTCCCAACGGATGTGATCATCACGGCTCCTCAGTAGATGTGCATGCATTTCGAGAGATCCCGAAATGGCAGCAGTCGGGTTGATCCGTGTGAGATTGTTGCAACATGTGAGCGATAGTTCTCGTGTTCGCACAGACACTGGGGCTACAGGTGAGAGTGACAATCATATACGGCCGCCTTGTAAGGTAAGGACAGTCAGTAGGACCTTCTTGGTGACGTAGTTTCGTCGCCGCGTGATGCCGACCGATCTGATCAATCTGGACTCACTCAATTACCTCTATGAGTGAATACTGGGTCTCCAAGAAGAAGTACTTCTGCAAGTACTGCGACATCTACATCGCCGACGACGCACCTTCTCGCCAGCAGCATGAGAATGGGCTGCGTCACAAGGGCAACCTCGATCGGTTTATTCGCGGCCTTTACAAAGCGGGTGAACAGCGCAAGAAGGACGAAATCGAGGAGAAGCGCGAGTTGGCCAGGGTAGAACAGGTACGATAGTCCGTTCATTTCTCTCGGTTTGTTTTTATTGAATGTCAGGCTGCTCAAGCTGCGTACGCTCAAGACGTCGCCACGGGGTGTGCAAGGCCTGCCACCACCAGACCCGTCGCTTCCACGTCTACAGCCCCGAGGAAACCAGCTCCAAAACCTTCCAACCCCTATACCAACTACTCAACTGCTGCCTCACTTGGTTATGCTGACCCCGACGTTGAACGACTGGCTGCCGAAACAGAGCGTCGGCGTACTCAAGGTGTTGTAGGAGAATGGGAGGTTGTCAATACCATAAACCCAACTCCGGCATTATCAGACGACGGAGACGAAAAGCCGGATGTTGAGCAGATCGAGGAAGCCGCAGAGACTGCTGGTGTAAAACGCGCGGCGGAGGCGCCAGCGGATGTCGAGGATGCACGTTCGTTCAAATTGCGAAAAAAAGGGTGGGGGTTAGGTTTGAACGGAGGATATGATCCTGACTCGATACCGATAAAGCTGAAGAAGAAAGAAGAGGTGCGAGAGATGCTGGAATCTACGCCCGCCCCTGTCGAGGTTACGTCAACTTCTGTAGTCACTCCAGAAGCAAGCACTACATCGACTGGAGCACCAAAATGGACGAAAGTGCAGTGGAAGAGGGCTAGCGAAACTACTCCTGAAGTTGCGACTTCAACCACGCAATCGGACTCGACAGAGAAGGAAGCGTCCGATAAGTCTGCCGTGCTACTGTCTCTTCCGGCAAAGGATGAATTTGACGATTCGGCTGTACTTTTGTCCTCAAATGAAGAGACTAAAGCCAATCCAGTGAAGTTACAAGAACCTTCCTTGGCTCCAGAAACGTCTGCTACATCCGGCATGTTTCGTAAACGGAAAATACCAGCAGGAGGGAACAGAGGGCGACGTTCGTGACCCACCCACCTCCTCTCCCCTCGTTTGGGGAGTTTCAGGGTATACTCCTCCCTGGCATGTCCCCTGTTCCGCTCAGATATGTCGGACGCTGTAGAATGACACTAGTTAGTATCAGGTATACCCTCGACAGTGCAGTGCCCCGAAGGTCTCAATTTAATTTGTTGACGTCAGAACTAGCTTCTCATGTCGCTTACGTGCCAAGTACTTGTACGATACTCTAAAGCAGATCCGATATATATCTAGATGAACAACATGACAAACTTGAAACAAAAGATATGTGTATTCTACATTCAAAGGGTATTCTAACAGAGATTGGAAGAGCGTGAGCAAAAGCGTACTCAGGACATGGAAAGACTCAGAATCAACACCCCGGCATTTTTTGGATCTACGTTGCACGGGATACCATGCCTACATTCATAGTGTCAGAGTCTAAGCTTCCGTCAAGACAAAACAAACAACACTTATTCATGATTCTAGTAATCGCATCCTTTAGGACAGGCTTGCCAGCGGAGTGTAGCCCTTTTCCAACGATGATACGAACGAATGGAACTTGATTAGTGAATGCATGGCGGAGTGCTTGTTCAGTTTGATGCACAGCCTCGGCTACGCGTAAGCCATGTACGTCGACTTCGTACGGATGACGTCTGCTCAAATCATTGCGCGCTATGATAGAAGAAAGCCAACGTGAATATGTATTCTCCGTTTGAATCAAGAGGAAAAAAGAGAGTTTGGATTAGACTTTGAATCGACGTCAAACTCATCAGGTGAATATAGAAACGTGTTTCTTATCCGCCAGCCGAATACAAATGGCTTATTTAAGACAACCGATAGACACCACTCACCCTTGAAGAATCGCCGAGCGGCCTTGCAATGCAACTTCCTTGCCAAATCCTCCTGCTCCTGCATTTGTTGCTTCAAAAACAACATTTTTACTCCGTGTACATGCTTCAGTCCCTCCTTCAGCCGTATATGCTCCGCCTCAGCAACACGAGCTTCACTCCTCAGTGCTTCAGCACGAGAGTACATGATCGCAGCGGGATGCGACGAGATCATGCTCGCCGTTTCTGTTTCTGTTTCTGTCTCTTGCCCTGTGCCTTCGATAAATTTGCCATTTGGGGACGAGTCGACAATGATTCCGTGTTGTCTTTGCTGGTCGTGGTCAGGTTTTCGGACTGCAGAGCTTGGAACGTAATCGAGACGGGATTCCCGTCCTGCTTCGGATTCAGATCTGATTTCTGTGAGCCTGGAATCGAGAGTTGGCTCTGAGACAGAATCAGGATCACATTGCAGGACGACGGGTGAATACTCAACGGCCAAGGGAACTGGTTGCGTTGCGACCACCTCCGTCGTTGTTGCAAGAGGACTAGGACTTGGAACAGCCGCATCCACAGACACTGCAGCCTGCCCGAAGCATGGAAGTAGGGCGGGCTCTAGGGCAAGCGGGGAAAGCTGATGAGCAGGAGGTGTCGTAAGCCCGTCGTCGTCATCCGTCGGGTCAAGTTCCCAGCGCTGAAGGCCACCAGGTGGCGGGGTCTGCAGTGGATCACCGTCATCGTCCTCACTCATGTAGTACTTCGTATTCATGTTTGGGACTGGCAAGGGTACTGCTTCAGAAGGATGCGAAGCCCTCGCAGCTGGGGTTGCTGACTGGATGGTGATATTAGGCACGGGAAGTGGTGTAGTCACAGAAGGTGCAGGTAAAGGGGTGTGACTTGCTTCATGGGTCCCAGGAACGGCCACGAGGATGGAAGATTGTGCGCCCTCTTCGTCAATATGATGTTCCTCGGTGGTCGGAAGGCGATCGACATGTTTATCCTGAACTTCAGAAAGAGTACAAGGTGGCGTGAGAAGGGGTATGTATCGAAAATGAGAAACTGTGAAAGGGTCGCCATTGCTCGCCGTGGATGATGTCGTAAGGCTATCGGAACAAGTCAAGATGGCACGAGATTTCCTTTCTAGAAACACGCTTGGGGGCGTAGGTGGACAGCTGGGGTGGATGAGAGTTGGAAGTACAGCCAAAGGTTCTGGTTTATATTGAACTGGGACTGAGGAGCGGGTACTGCGTCGATGGTGGACTCGGCGGCGTGATCTTTTGGGCTTTAAAGTTTCACTGGCGACAAAGCCAAGTGTTGTAAAAAGGAGTATTATGAGCTCACGGAGGGGATCTGAAGTGACGTAGAAGTCGACTGCGACGCGCAGTGCGTAGGCGAGAGATTGATCCAGAAATAAAGAGCTGGTAGTGCACTGGTAATGCACTGCTACACCTTCCCACAGGCCGATGAGCACAGGCCCGAACCGGCCCAGAGAGTTGTTATGACTGTCGAAAAACATCCGGACTGCAAGGCCAGTCGCAATTGAAAGGAGTACGTCCATGACTTTTGAGTCAGAGGTCGTAAGGTCGGAATGCATGGTATATAGAGCCCAGACCGAGAGTGTGTATCTATGCGAGCTTCGTCCTCGTGTACCCCCACCCGTTATCAGTTAAGTAAACGGTCTCCTGACCACTGCGACAGAGCCTCGAGGCTGCAAGTGTCAATAACCCGGCTCACTGACCATGTTGGTGCCAGGCTATTACTTTTCGAACGAAATATTCGGCACCCCTCGCGACCCGTGACCTGTCTGCCGAAATATCACTTCCGGCAGGACCGAGTCGTGTGACATCGGCAACTGATTCGGGCTTGTGTGACGCGTGACATGCCGAGCAAGTTGTATTGATGCAATCAAGCTCAAGCTCTGCTTGGGGCTTTCCTCTAGCTCTCATTGTTATAGATCTCCATACATATTGGTTGTCCTTTTCTATACATAAATATACACCCTTATAGCCTGTTACGGTCAGCCGCAATATCTCAGTCCCCAAGATATGGTTTTTTACTGTGTATAACTTACTTCCTGTAGTCCGACTTCTGACGCAGAACTTCAATGATATCGGACGACATCGTACGTTTGATTTGACTACTTTGCAAGGTGCATATTTCTGATTATTTCCAGATGAAAACATGATTTTTCATTGTATTTAAGATTAGTGATAAGCGAATGTCAATATCTGGAATTTCCAGTCAGCCACCGTTCGCCTTGTCTCAACTTGAAGGTCTACATAAAGCAGGACAGTTTGCAGAACCTCCTTTTTCTCTACAAACGGTAAGATGTTGCTCGGACCTCGAAGTATGGGTCAAGGACACAAGTCATCTGTTCCGCCCCAACATCAACACTCGACAAAACAGTTGATCAGTCGATATGAATCTATGTCAAACTCGTATGATCAAGTAGTGTCTGGGACCCTACTGGAACCATCAATAAGCAGCACCTCTGCACGGTCGCCTAGAGAGAAATCCCCTATGCGTCGATCCCTCCAGAATATTTTCTCTGCCTTGAAGAAGATTAAACCTCGGAAAGGAAAGCCGGTGGAACGTCCTTTGATCAGCTACAAGAAGCAGCACCATCCTGTTTTGAGCGACCACCCCGGATTGAATGCACCTCCTGTTCTCAGATCTCGATCTCGAAAATTGACTAGTTCGTTGTTGTATCTATCTCGCACTTCTCAACTTCTTCCAGACACTTCGGATCCGAAAAAAGTCTGGATATCTTGCACGGCTACCCTTGAACCAGGCGCGATTGTTGTCACTAGTCTGACCCACAATGGTAACTCTTCTGCTCACATTGTTGAGCTCTTGAATTGTACAGACGTTCGGTCACTTTCACCTCAACAACTTGACCCGGAGGAGAACGCTCTGCTTCCCAGGAAGGGAGAGAACGACGAGTTCAAAGTGTTTGAGATTCTCTTCGAGGGACGACCACGGGAAAAATTCGCTGCAAATTCAGTGCAGGAACGAGCGGGATGGGTCAGCGCTGTGTGGTAGGTAGTTCCTTTATCATGTGTGCTTTGCGCTCGTGCGACAATTACAGGGACACTGTCTTGCCGGCCCAGGACCCCAATAGTAATAAGATATCTGATAATCCACAAGGTCTGCAATCAGCGAACGTTCGCGAATTCGCAACGGTTCCTTTGACTTGTGACATGAGGTCTAGGTCCCTTTCGCAGCGCGCCTTACCGCCTACTCCCATGAATCAGAAACCACTTAGTCTGTTAAGAACTGGCAGCCAAACGAGTTCTTCACCTAAATCCCCCAGTATACATCCCCCAATTCGACCGGTCTCCCAAGCATCCTCCGGGCGATATTCACGCTCTACGAGTCCTTCGATAGCCAATCTGAGCCAGTTATCTGTCGTTCGACAACGTCTGGCACAGATCGAGACACCGTCGTTCAGGACACCCGAAGGTGGTCCCAAATCGCGCACTTCCCCCACGTCGTCCATTGGTACTCGTTTGACATCTCCAGTCCCAAGCCTGCGATCTGAAATGGGGTCCATGACCATTCATGCCATGATGCGAGATGAAAGTGGTCAATCCAGTACCGCAGATTCTATTCTTGATTCTTACTGGGGTCAGCATCTCAAGTCTCCAGATTTCAATCCCCTTCCACCACTTATGAGCCTTCCGGAACTTGAGACGAGGACAACTTCAGATTCTCCAGTCCAGACTCGTTCTGTGAAGCCACTATCACACCACGCTTCAGGATCTGCAACCAACCCTCGCTCTGAGCCTGTGATTGAATCTCTTCATGACCATTCTGAAAAAAGCTGCAATGAAATGAATAGCTTGCGTGGACAAATCCTGTCCTTGCGTGACGATGTTCACACTTTGCCTCGTGTCTTCGCCTCTACTATGGACATGGGAGGACAGACGAATTATGTTTTGAAAATGGTCACGAAACTTGAGCAGCAAGCACGTTCGAACAGAGATCTTTTAGATTCGATTCACAGCAAGGTAGATAGTCGTACCGAACCTAGTTGGACCGGCGCCAGAGACGACGATGTTACAAAAGCGATTCGAGCTCTTCAAGCGGATGTTACGCATGGCTTTACTCATGTTCGGAAGATACTAGAATCAAATAATGAAAGGGAGACTGTGACCGAATTGAACAACGTTGCACCGTCCACTTCTCAGCCGAATGGAGACATCTCCCATTTGAACTCAAAGATCGATGATCTCCTCGCCGTCTGTGCCGATAAACAGCTTCTCCCAGCGACAAATGTGACTACGTTTGAGGTATGTGCCCATTCTGCTCGCATAGATTTCAGCTTATTTTCATCACAGAAAGCTTTAGCTGATATAAGTTCCTTGATAGAAAGAGATGGTGAAAGGCAGGGGCTACAGGCCCACCAGCAGTCTGAGACTGTTCGATACCTGACTGAGCTTAATTCAGTAGGTTGTCTGTTTCGCTGATAACTTACTGATAAACCCGCATCAAGTGGCTAGAAGCGTTTATCAATCACGACAGGGCTAAAACCCACAATCTTGCGGACAAAATTGATCAGCTTTGCCGAGACTTGAATACCACGGAAGAAGGTTCGACATTAATTGCAGATATTCGCCGGTTAGCGCAAAGTACGGCAGCAAGAGATCATGAATCCGTCGCACTGCAAGCGTCACTGGATGGCCTTTTCGCAATGCTAAATGAAAACTCAGTGGAAGCAAGTAAGTCAATCATCGATCTTTTATGCTGGGACTTCATTTGATCATATACAGGTTTTGCTCGTCTGGCAACGCTAATCGACCACCAGCGTCAACATCAAGAACAACTCGTGCGAGATTTGGGTGCAGGTACGTCAGCATACCTTAGTGCAATGGTCAACCAGAGGGTAAATCTTCCCTTTCAAGAGATCTTTGATGAGATCAAGGGAGAAAGGTTACGTTTCGTTGAAGCCATGAAAGAAGCAACTGCAATCAATGTACAGAGTAAGATTGAGGATACATTACTCAAGTCGACCGCACCTGATTACTTCACAGTCCATGTTGATCAATTCAAGCAAGAGTTAAAGCGGGAAGTTGTAGAAATGACCGAAGAGGTTGTGCGTCTACATCAGGATCGACAAGCTATGCAAAATCAAATTGCAGATCTTTTTTCATTCTATAGAAAACAGAAAGCGGTAGTCGAAAATGTAGGTTTATACTTTTGGGATATCATTATTAGTGACGAACAAGCTTTATAGGACCAGCCTTGTACGCCACATCAAAAACAAGCCAGGAGAACAGGACCTTAGCTGCTCCCCCACCCAGGTCAGGTTGGATGACATCACTTGTCACCGTTTCTCTATTATGGTCAACTTGTGTATATTCGCGTCTAAGTAATGACGACTCTATTTATCCGTGTGTTACCGACTCAAGTTTCGTTGAGGCTGCTATATGTCTTGCCGTAGCTGCAATTCGAAAATTCGTTGGAATGACTGTGTGTCTGAGACTTCGTCAGTGAAAGTGGTGGCCAGATCCAGATCAGAGCCCTACTCGTATCTTTCTTGGATTCCTGCACCATCCATTACCAAGATGTCACCCTGCACAGAATTGAGCGAAGAAATGGTCAGAAGTAAGTATGACGCACATGTCGAAGGACGATGGTCAGCACGATTACTTTATTGTTCAATTCTTCTTCGCATAGGTATTTATGGTGTACACGAAAGTGCATTAGTGCGGGTGAACCAAGTGACAACCCTGCGACTACAGGGCCTAGACCACGTTCACTGTCGCTGTGAAACTTTCAAAATGGTTCAGTGCATCTTGCATCGTGCATATGTATTAACACACAACGTACAGCCATCTTCTGTCGTTCCATGTAAGCAGCACTGGAAGTATCAACGTCTCGGAGGATACAGATCAGTTCTTCTATAAACGTACCTCAGAACCTCATTGAACTCTATGTCTAATCCCAGAGCTTGGCGAACACGCAATTGAATCAGATCCCTTGCCTTTATCACCGCACCCGACGTTTTGCTAAAAGGCACTGTGTTGGCGGTTCCACCAACGTACTTATCGCTTTGCTGTCAGTGGACGCAGATTTCAAAGTTTATTGCATCGCACTGACTTGATAGGGTTCTCCAGCTAGAACGGAATATCAGAAGTTGCTTCCATGGGATGAAAAATGATACCGACAGTTTTGAGAGAAATAGTTGGTCAAAAGGGGACCTCTGCCTTTTTACAATGTCACATGGAGCTGAAAAAAAGTACCTTGAACGTACACTTATGCTGATGTTTGTTCACATGTGAATTCACGACTTCCGGACGAATGTCATGAAAAACTTGCCGCTCTCATAGGCCATCTCCTAAACTTCAATGTACCCGCCAAGGCGTGTTCTTGATACTCTTTGAATATTGTATCGGCATTGCCGTTTCCTCGCGGTGTTGTAGCTTGAATGTGATGGATACGGCCGCTAGCAACATATTATAATGAGTATCGTACAGAAAATATTGTACCATGAACAAATCGACCTTGAATCAGGTAACACATAGGTTTGTACCTGCCCCATCCCGGATTCAGTGGAGAAGAGTCTTGAAGGTACTTTGTAGATCTCTCAAGAAAACAAAAATTGTTGATCAGTATGCATTCAAGAGAAGAACTTGACGAACCACTGGAAGATTGGATACAGTAATCAAGGAAAGAACTAGGAAGACTCTCATTCCAAAACTCTTCAGGCGCGCGTATTTTGCCAGGTAACTCTACTTTCCGCTAGATTATTGATTGATCAACGAAACCAGAAGTTTTGATAAAAACAATGGCTTCACCTTGCAATTCAGGCATTCCCAATGTTCCCATTTGGACCTTGATGGGCACTGACATCAATCTCGTGGCGGAACGTGAATACGTATTACATACCTACAGGATAATCTACCACAAGAACGGCAATGTAGTCCTCTAGTGAACGCATATGTCGTGCCGATAGATCGCTGTGCTATCTCGGGAGGTGTTGGGCGGATATCTCTGAGATTAAGTGGTAATATATAGGGTTTGGAAAGTTGCAGAAATCTGGGATCATAGGTGAGATTGTATGGTAAACCACGGCGAGACTCGCTATCGACCCAAAAAGAGGAACAATCTGGGTTAAGACAAACCCACGATCGTTCATAAACCTTCGGAGACTTTTGCCTACAGGCGGGACATGTGACATCCCTGGTTGTTGATGGTCTATATATGATCTTCAACCATTTGTAACATTTATTGTGATAATATGGACTCACATACAGACGGCGAGTCTTGTTTTTGTGATTTTAGCTGCTGGGAACGAGGTACAATGAGCAGATTAGGTGATAGGGTTCAAACGCATTGTGACACAAACCGGGAGAAACCTGAGCCACTCCAAGCATATCAGCATAAGCACTAGGTCCGCAAAGCCATTGTTGGCTCTCGACCTGAACATCACAGAGAGTGTTTGCTTGATCACCAGTGGAACTGAGACACAACGATCCGTCTTTCAAAGGCGGAAGCGTCCACCATGGCTGACCCTTTAGATGTTGGTAAGATGATACTGCGAATTTCACTATGTTGAATTCACACCTGTCCATCGCACCACTGAAAAGCAAATTTATATCTGACCACACGCCCCTGCACATTTTCAGCAGGCTGATATTCCGCTATGGCAGCTAGCATGATCAATCGGCGCGAACATACATCCAGAGCAACTAACCCCATGTATGCGAGATTGTGTATAACCCGAGTACTGCATAAGTGACTGCTTTGGATCGAAGATCATAAGGGAATAGCGCATACTTGTCGTCAATGAGAAGGACCAAAGGCCGAGATTCCCTGTAGTTCGTGAGCAAGGCCCGGACCGACTTGTCTTGAGCGAGTTGATCATCAGCGGCATGTGTAATTGACTTCCCTTGATGCCTGTGAGCACTTTCTGCTTTACCTCCTCTATCAATCCATTAAGCAAAGAGTTAGTCGTATACAGCCAAACTGGAATCACTTACCCATGTGATATGATGAGTCGGCCGTCGTGCTTGAAGATGTCATGCCTACAAGTACAAGGGTTGTCAAATGAAACCACTTTCTAAACAGAGTATATTACATGGAAGAAAATGCACTGAGAAGATAGCCTTTGGCGTAGTCATTAATAAAATAGACACCTCCTTGGTAACTGCGAAACCAATCAAAGGACTCGCACACCTCCTGGCGAGACTGTAAGGATTGAGCTTCAAAACTTTATACATCAGACGGAGTTCATAACTACCTGTGCCCAAATAGGAGGAAAATACGGCAATGGCGGCTTGACAGTACCAAGGGTTTCATCCAATAGAATATTGGAAGTTGGAGTAATAGCGGGCTCCTCGGGGCTTGTTTGCAAAGTATCTTGGCTCTCAAATAATGTCCCATCCGAAGATATCTTGTAGGTCGCTAATGGCGCCGAAGTATGAGGTGTTGATAGGTCTCCGTCGAGAGCAGTGTCAGGCATGATTTCAGGTCGAAAACCATCAACCAGACGACTTGGTGAGGTTTGAGAAGAAGAAAGCAGATCGTTGTTCAGACTCTCAGATGACATTTCAGGCGATGGCATCGCTATACCATCCCTTTCATGATGTATAATGGGCTTGTTTTCCTGAATCGGGGCTGCACAAACATCCATTACTGGTGGAGGTAAATCCGTGCTATCACGCACAGCACTGTTTTCCTCGTCAAAAGACCATATTGCGGGTTTTCTGGGAGACTCTGGCAGCTCTGAAGTGATCCTCACTCCAATACCTTGCCGGGATCGAGCTACTGGAGAGTGAGGCAATGTTTCCGGTGACATTGAAGACTTTGTCTGGAGTATATTGTCAACCTTGAGGGGACTCGAGAATCCGTCCGAAAGAACCTGAGCACTTTGAAAACCAGCCCCACTCGTTCGAATGGATTTAAATCGATGTTTTACACCAAGCGCTTCTTTCTTGGTGGCCTTTGTTTCTACCGGAGTATAGTCATATCCCCGGCTTGAGAGTTCCTGACGCAGGAAGTTGGCAGCACTGTCTTCCTTTCGATTTGGATTGTGCTCTGAAAGGTTCCAATAAAATTTCACGAAGACTCGACGCGTCTTCGAGCCCGGTCTAACTCTGCGTTTTTCTGATGAATGCCCTTGAAAAGCCATTCGAATCCAGGCATCTGCTGCAAGGATCTGGAGCAAAATGAGGAATGTGCTAGCACCAAAGATTACATGGTAACCTCATCATCTTTTAATCTCGATGCCATGCCATCGAGGAAGCTCTGGATCTCCGGTTTTCTTGAACGGCGGGAGTCACCGGAACCAAGCGCAAGGAACCCGGACGAGAAGGGTTCATCCTCGAGAAGGGCTTTATCAAACACACTCGAAGGAAGGCGCATGTGAGAAACGAGGAATGGTTAAGTGAGCACGTCAACCATCTACTCTTGGTCACGTCCATCACTGGCCAGGTCACACTACGAATGATAATTATTATCAGACATTCTCTCCAAACGAATTCCTTCTCATCTCCAAATCGTTGTATACAACAAGGTCTATGAGCACAGTTTGATTATTTTGCAAGAGCATGTTGTAGGGCCTCGTAAACATCTGCCTCCACCCGTGCTTCTGCCTTGTCTGTTTCAGAGCCACTACCAGATGCAACCTTCAGAGCCTCCGCAAGATTGGCACGGACGGCCTGGAGTATGAAATGCATCAGGGAAGGAAATGGAAGTCGCATCTACCCCTACCTCTAGTGAGAATTTCTCCAAGGAAGCGGCCTCCACGACATTGATGGTAAGTCTATTGTTTGGGTGAACGGTGGCAAAGCCGCTAGACGCTATAGGTGCCAAGGAGGGTAAGAAGATGTACTAGAAGAAGATTATGGTTTGACGTACTGAACCATTTTTTTGATGCACCATTTGTTTCGATAACCTCAACGACACCAGGACGCAAGGGTTCGATAGAAGGGACGTGATTGGCTAGAATACCCATGTCGCCTGCCTCAGCTGCAATGTTCACCTGCACTACGTCTGTAGACGTGAAGATGGACTACGACAGCGCCAGTCAGATGCAAATTGTCGAGAGGCGGACGCGACATACTTCATGGGGCAAAACAAGAGAAAGCTTGAGCTTGTCATTGGCTTCAGCATAACCACGTCGTCCAAATGTTCTAAGCGAGGACGCCTTGCGAGCAGCGGAAGTGAACAATCGAAGAGAGGACATTGTCGAGGAAACAGGTCAAGACTCCGTGTGTTTACGGATTTGCTACCGGACAATGCCGAACGATTAAATATATATTTTTATAATACAGAATAAAAAGTCCGGGTCTATAATCTGCCCTTGTCGCAATCTCCTCCTGTATAATCCCTGGGTAACAAATTGATTTCGCGTCTAACACCGCGTTCACTGGGTCGCAAATGAATTAGTAAGCAGCGAAATCGCCAGGAAGGCTTACATCTCGTCTACGGCAACCATGAGGTCATAATTTATCTCTTGGCTCACAACGGAGTCGTACTTGTAGTCTGGATGGGAGCGAATAAAGTTTCTGATCCAAGTTGCAGGAGTTTGGAGTGATCCTGGCACACCGTGAATTCGTCGCACAATTTTTCTCGGAGAATAGGTCCTCACCATTTGCACGACGTCTTATAAGGTCCACATATTTTTCAATCGTTGCAGAAGCCTCCTGATCAACATCCAGCGTTTCCAAATAATCATACACCAAGCGAACTAGACCTGGAAACGAGTCGCTCTTCAAGATGATTAGTATTCTGAATCTAAATAGTTCGGAAGGTGCGGACCTTGCCATTGATAATCTCGTTCATAGTCATTTCCTCGTATTCTTCTTCAACCGGTCTGGTGTGCAATACTCCGTCCTCGGGGAGTGGAAGTGGCGGGAAGCAATTTCGTAATTTCTTCTCCTTAACAGGAGCACTCTCTGTCGGAGAACTGCAACCTGATGACGAAGCGGCACTGGAAGCTCCACTCCGACGAACAGCGTAAACATCCTTCCGGAAATAAAATTTCCCTGATCTTGCGGCGTCTCTACGTTGTGCTCTTTGCATGTTCTCGTCGACCTGAAAAGATGTCAATTGGAGAAGGCAGTTCGAACAAATGGTAATGCAGATCACCTTGGAGATTGGTATATAAAAGTTGAGATTGAATTTGAGGATTGCTCTGGAAACGAGAACAATGAAGACAGCGAACGCCGCATTCTCGAAATCCGTGATTTGAACCTCCATACTACGGAACTCTACCCGCCAGCCAATCGAAGAATTAGGAGGGGGAGGCTTAAAGCGAAGTGTCTGCCAATTAGTGGATTGGATGTTCTACGGCGAATATGAGATTGGCGGTTAAATCATGTTGAAATTTTTTCTAACCTCGAAATGATCGGTGCTAGAGCTGTCGTCCTGATCTATTGTTTCAGAAAATACAACAAGAGGATCGCGAATGAACAGATGAGCCATATGCTTTGACAATAGATCGTCCAGTCCTTCAAATGGGTCAAGATATTTTGTTATTTGTTAGTGAAGCACACATACCGTGTTTCCGTAAGCGATCATATATATTGTCATCATAAGGCAAGTAATTGTCATTATATTCCGGTCTGTTAATCCAGTCGTTTGAGATGTACAAGTCAACGCTATCATATCGAGATTTGGGAATCATAAAATGATCATTCTTCAAGGGCTGGGAATGGTTATGAAACAGAAAAAAAAACTGATAATCAGGCAACCTACCTTTAATCCACGTTCCTCTTCTGTACGATCGTCAACACTGCCAGCTATGACATTCCAACGACAGTCAACGTCTGCGAGCAACCCTCGGTAAGCGGGGCTTGCAGCTGTCAGTGCTAACTAGATTTCAAATCAGGTTGCGAACATATGGGAGGATTGGTTGCGAACGAACAAATATTGGCCCGAGTGGTATTAAACCATCGTACATTCGTCTGGCATCGGAAACGTTGCATGCCTGAAAAGTTAATTGAAGACAACAACAACCCATGCCAAATCCCATTGCATCGAGGTAGATATGATTTGGAAGAGCGGCGCCGTTTTTGGCCTCTTGAATAGAGTACATGTTAAGCCTGATAAACTTGCAATTGACGAAGCAAACCTGGATCCTCAGGGTACAAACTACGATTCCATGGTATAGAAGCATCAATAAAAGGTTGGGGCGTCTGAGAATCGATGAAGAGAGGTAGATTGATCGCAACCTTCGATCCTCTCCTGCGCCTGATGTTCGCTGTGAGAGTGCTGTCATGATAAGCATGAGCGAGCAATCGCGAGTTGGAAAAGTCCAATTACGGAAAACGAGCATGCGGGTTGGTGATCTCCTCTGGCAAGAAGAGACTACGGCTTGAAACGGCGTCCGATGGATCAAAATGCGGCTCGGTGAATTGTCCTTGAACACCGAGGCGAGGGAACGACGTAAATGTAATTGGTACTTCGTTGAGCTTCAGATGTTTACGGGCAAGAGTCCGCCTGCATATATTTTGAAAGTCAGTAGAGAATCGAAGGGAAACGCTACGCCCACCGATAACGCATATTACCCTCGACTGCAAGAAGATCAGGTATAGATCCAGTATAAGGTGATCCAGGTGTGGATTCCAGCATATATCTGCCATATTCAGGATGAAAAGCGGGGACAGAAACCCTGTGATAGCCATTAAGAGTGCTTCTCGGAAGGATTTTCAACCTACTCGACAGGACTATTGACAGACATGTCATTCACGATAGTATTCAGCTTAGCGAGGATCTCTGTTTGGCGCAGTGATAGTTTCGCATTTTTCTGATCTCCGTCTAACGAGACAACCATATACTCTATCTTCAAAGGGGATCAGAAATCGATCGACATCCACTGTAAAGGGCACACCTCATCACCCCAGAGTAACTCGTCACCATGCCTGTCCTTGAGACGATCCCATGTGTTGAGGAACTGGGTGATTCCGTGAAATCGTACGTGTTCCGCGTATTTCTTGGCTTCATCCCATGTAAGAGGGGTCCCAAGATATAAAAGACCCATAGCGACGTATTGTGTAAATCTAGAACAGACAACCTCTAATATAGAGAACGTAGTGTGGCAGATCTTTGTAAGACAGTGGAATTTGGATTGCTAATTCAACCACGCGCGCGGGATGCCGGACCGATCAATCTCAAAAATTTGCTTAGAATACAAAGTACATACATCAATTGATAACATCAGTGGTTACATCATATCTGTTGATTTCCGGCCGGATACCATACATGCTACCGTAGAGCATCAGACTTATTTAATCTACTCAAGTACATGAGATGGGAGTGATAGTATATTAATAAGTCCATAGTGACAATGATGTTCTCTTGTCTTCCAAGAACATGTGCCAAACAGTGGCCCTAAGGGTTAAAGCTAGAGGTTAATGATGTTTGAGGGTTAAATGCATGTTAGCTGTAAAGGCTTAATTCAAGGCTTAAGAACTGATGGCTCAAATGAAATAATACATCATGCATGAGCCAATTTTCAAATGTAGAGTTGGGATAGTTGTGATTCACACAAATTGACATCAAAATCTCCCCTATGTCTGATTCCTTTCACTGCCTTGATTAAGGTTATGAAAAGTTAACCCTTGAAAAGCGAAGTAGAGGGTAAATTACCTCTCAGAGTCTAACACTGGTGTCAAATATACGCTTCTAACAACCTGTTGGGCGAAATAGCATTCACTGATTGATCTCCTTTGACAGCACGAGTCGTACAATAGACTAAACTTTACCTCCTTCGACAATGGTGACAGTATGGGAAGTAATTACCCATCAGCTGTTTGCACCATTCGTCGTCCATTTGAGACAAATTTTAAGGGCAAGGAGAACATGGCGAAGAGATCGGGTCCATGCATCCTCCTGATTGAACTGTAGTTTGACTGATACATCTCCAATTTTATCTTTGGAGACTCTGTAGCACATTATGAGCATGACTCTTGGTCGAACAAAAGTGCTCACTGATGAGGAAATTCGACACTCGGATCCTGAGATTTCACATGATCAATAAGATGCTTCAAGCAGTCTAGAAAGGCCACCATTGCTATATCAAATCGTCGGTTGTGAAGCAGCCGTCCGAAGTGCAGATCTCCAGAACCGTAGAGCTCATAGGTTGCCTTGTCTCCAGTCGTCTTTTCAATTCGGGAGAATGAACCCATTGGGACAAGTCGATAACTTTGCGCTCATAAGAATCGTAATAACTGACATTAGCCTTGAGACTTACTGCTCGAAAGTGTAATCAAGTTTGCGAGCAATTGTGTATAACAATAAAAGAGTCTGACCCCACGCAGCATTTATCTCTGTCCATTCAACCTTTTGATATTTGATTCAACAGAAGAAGTACAGAAGTCACGCAGATACCCACAGGGACTCCTGGAACTCGTCCAAGCCGTAGGCCATTTATAGTTCCAAAGACACCGTCATGACCAATACAAAATGCATCATTGTAGACATTCGTGCGTTCCAGTTTTTCCAGGGTGTTCATATCTGCCGCGTATGCCGCGCGAAGAGAAGCTGATTGAGCAGCTTGCTGTTCGACAGTTAGCATGTGATCATTGTGAGCTCTCCAGAACCTGTACAAGCAATTTAGCGACATGAGTATGAGGCGACCGCGAGACTGACTCGGCCTCCTCAATTTCCAACGCCATTTGATCTAGATGCAGCTGTCTTAGTTCCTCATCTAATTGCTGGCGTTCACGTTCCGCTTCTTTCAGTTGCTCGATTGCCATGTGCTCTTCGCGCTTTAGTTTCTCTATTCTCTTCTCAATTTCCTCTTTAGATGGTCCTTGTTCTTCCTTTTCACGCTCTTTCCTGGCTTCTTTCTCGTAGGCAATATACCCATCCCGCTCACGTTTCGTTTCGTCAAGTTGACGTTGAAGATTATGAAGTAAAATCTGGGTACACTCTGCACAGAGAGGGTGATCGATGTCAGTGCGTGAAGATAGTAGATTGAGAAGGCGCACGGTGGAGCGCAGATGATGGGAGAGGGGTGATGGATCATGGTCAGGTTCAAACTGTGTAGCAACCTGAACGTCGGCAGACTTAACAGGGGTACGATGTGTCTTCCCTTTCTTTGAGCGATTAGGGGACGGGACTGACAGGGGTATATCCCGTATGGCGCTCTCTTTCAAGAAAACAAAAGACTCATTTGGTGTTGGTGAGTTTGAGAGAACACCGCTTCGTTCTGGTTGCTTTCCTTGTCCTCGCGAGGACAGAGTCTTGGATGATGCGCTAATATGTGCTCTGTGCCATACATCTTTGGCCGTAGAAGACGAAGATATTGTAGTTGTGGGACCGACAGTCTGTCGCTGTAAGTATGACTGCGAAGCTGGCAGAGTCGCAGCGATCATGTCATACGTGGAAGGCGCCAGGTCGATAAGAGATGCATCGAGCTAGATCAATGCGGTTAGCTCATACCTGAAGGAAAACAAAGTTGGTACATACGGAGAGTGGTTCCTTACATTGTTGGCAGAATATCGACCCGAAGCTCATGGCAGAGGAAAGGGTTGTTCAAGTGTTGTTACACAATTGTTTCTTGAACGACTTCGCCAGCCGCCAACCCAGAGATGCATTACGTAAGTAGTAAAAATGATGTCTATCGACCTCTTACCCTTTGCACTTAGATAAAAATAGTGTCTATCGACCTCTTACCCTTTACGCTCGGATACTCCTGGCAGATCATTCCAGCGGGAGGAGAAGATAGTCCTTAACCAACTCAAGAAGCCCTGCAAAAATGGACACGGACGACTATAAGGATGACCCCGAAGATGAACCGCGAGCTAAGCGTTTCAAGGTAATCTTGGCTTATAATCTTCAGCGAGAAATCGTTGTATATTGATTCTTTGTGTAGCATCAATCGTATACTGACGCACTAAAAGAAGTTCATGTCGTACCTGCACACAACCAATCGCAGCTTGAGCACGACCTCTCTGTCAGTCCTTCATGGTCGCCTTCTTTCTATGCTAAAACTTCTGGTTTGCTGCTATCAGGACAATGATTCCCATTTTCACCTTGCTTTGGATCACTGGAGACAGCTCAATCTTGCTCCGAGCTTCATTAAATTTGCAAACAAGGCAGATGGTCTATCCGCATCGATGCCATTGCTTCTGCTGAACTGGAAAGATATATATAACCTTTGGATAGAGGCGTTCGAGATAGCTGACGATGAAGGGTTGAGGGCATTGCTCGAGTATGTATTTCAATTTCTCTGTCTCCACAATATCCAACTTTGCTCAGCCTCTTACAAAAAATGACGCACGACCTCCGGACAACACTTTCTCCGATATATTCTCACATACTTACGAACCTCTTCAAACTCCTACCGAGATTGTTATCCGCGCCTGTGCTCAGTGGCCTCTTAGAGACTTTTTCTGTCTTGTTCAAATTCCTCCTCGTCCCTTGTCCAGAACTATTAGAAGAGACATGGGAGCAATTGCGTACTACACTCAAGAGTTGTTTGCCTGAGATACGAAGGACAATGGCGGAGGTCTGGGGGACCATTTTGCGGAGGCTCAAGCCGGCTGCTAGGGATAAGGCGGTGAAATTGTTGATGACGCACATAGAAAGTGTAGAGGATGCAGCTGCTTGGGCCATTATATCTGCTTGCAAGGTTCTTATTCAATTAATTGAAGCTGAAGGCATGGATTAACACAAGTACAGTCGGTTTCCCAAACTCTGCATACTACAACAACTTCTATCTTCTCCTCGCTCCTGGAAGCTCATCTTGCGAGTGAATGCCCAGAAACAACATACACCCTCATCCGTCGTACCCTCACCGCACTTATTCACCACGTTAAGAATTCCTCTGCCTTTGCACCACTTGCAGATCTCCTTGTTCAGCGTTTCACCATGATGGTCGTTAATTTGACTGCCTCTTCATTCAAACCGTCCAATGACACCATCGAGTATGCGCGAAAAATGCTAGATATACTGTCGATCCCTAGTGCGGTCCGCCAGGGTTCACGGTTAGCTCGTACGTCCCTTTCTTCTCGTCTGATATTACATTGAGCCAACTCCCTGGATGTCAGAAAACCATATCTCCCTCCTCCTACACGATCTTGGAAAAATCCCACTACTTCCCTGTCTCCATCCTGTACTTCTAAAATTCTCTACAGCTACGCTCACAGCCGCCGAAATGCCTCTCTGGCTCGGCCCCGGAATGAGGTTCCTTCAACGCGCATGGGAGGAGGCGTGCTCATCTTTAAAATTCACGCAGGGACAAAAAGACGACGAAACACTCGCAGCAGTACGTATACTCCGCTTCGTGCTATCCCTTACGGGTGCTCTCTCTTCGGTGTCCTGGGGCGGGTGGAAACCAGTCGCACTGCCTTTGTTACTCAAGAACACGGCAAGACCAGAGGTATGTGCGCATGAACCCAAGGTTGTGTTGAGGCTTCTTGCCTCACTCAAGAAAGCTGGAAAGCTGGGGTCCAGCTCACGATCAAGTTCTGCGGAAGTAGATGTCGTATGGCGGAGCCGGATGGAAGGATGGGTTTTGAGTAGGCTTGCGAGTTTTACTCGAGATTTCGGGACTGAGGGGGTAATCCATTCCAAATTCTAGAATTCTGGATAGGTGCTGATGTTGAAGGATCAGGCTACGGAACTGGACGACATGCTGACTCTCACGTCCCTTTTCTCTCCTGCGGCGTGTCTCGTTATCGTAGACATCATCAAACGTTTACTTGCATCCTCATGCTCACCTATCGATGACGACACGAGTACTTACAATTCAGAAAGTCTGAGTATTGCGTGGGCACTCGGCACAAGCATGATAACCCTTGCAACACGCGATTCCTTGGAATGGTCTACCCACGTTGTCAACGAATTTCCTGCATGGACACGTAGATGTGTCGCACATTGGGGTTGGTCACCCCGTGTCCTTGAGGGTCTGGTTTCGCTTGCAGACAAGATGTATGGAAACCTATGGGTCTCTTTGAAACTCATCTGCTGATTGTTTATTCAGGACCCAACCTCCGATATCTATACCTTTCAATGAATTCTACCCATTCCTTCATGTATCCTTGCTCTCACACCATCGACCATCACGTCTTGCAGCACTACGTTTCCTTCGCTGCGAATTTGTTTGTGCCTCTAGCGCTGTACGGGAGGCAGCTGGACGTTGCCTGAAAGGTGAAGAGGTACCGCTGGATGTACAGGGCGTTAGAGAACGTGTGCTCTGTATTGGAAGGGCAGGACTGGGAGTAAAAGACGGGGACCAGGTGAGCGCAGACATTGTTGCGAGATGGTTAATTGGTACGTACCTATCTGTTTATTTTGACTTCGTTCTTTCTTTCTGACTCATCTAATACAGCCCAGTTGAAGGTAAATTTACGACCAATATGGTCTCCTGCTGCGGAGGCATTGGGAAAACTTTCGGAAAGATTTGGAGATCTTGTGTGGGAGCTCCTATTCCAGGAGGTACGAGAATTGGAATCACGGAAATGGTTTGAAGCAGAGAGGGATGGGCACGCCGAGCGGGAAGATGGTGCTAAGAAAGATGATCCATGGGAGGACGAGCGTTCTTGGAGAGACCCAGCTGCACATCAACTTCGAAGTGCTGTGTTGAGATGGTTAGATGACGGGTACGCACAAGATGAGTTTCGAATGGTAGGCTTCACCAATGGTTCCAAATGACCCTATTTCATCGTTTCTCTAATAGGCTCAATGCTCGAGAGACCGTCTAGATCGCCATTCATACGAATCTCAGCTCCTTGCGACTCTAGGCGTATGTTCTTCCCTCGCCGAGAAACACAACCGTGTCCTCGTTCCACACTTTCTTGCCCTTGCAGACCCCATTGTGAAACTTCCGAGAGCTAAACTCACATCCTGGCTCACCCTTTTCTCCAAATTTACCAATCCGAAAGCCATATACTCTACCAACACCCTGCATGCTCTGTACACCTCTCTACTGTCACACCCCGACCGCGCTCTACAATCTCTTGCCTTTACCTGTCTCCTCACATATAAACCTTCCTATCTCCACCCTTATGAGGACCTGCTCCGTGCTCTGCTCGATGAGACGCGGTTTCGAGACGCCCTCACGTCTCTTAACTTTGAGACGATCGATGCGCAGGTGAGGCGTGAGGTCATCGACGTGATGGTCAGGGTGCTCTTCGGTACCATGCTAGAACGCAAAGCGCGTGCTACTCGTGGCGGCGTTGATCGCCGTGCGGCGGTGCTAGGAGTGTTGTCGGGGTGCACGCCGGAGGAACTTGCGCTTCTTGTTGATCTAATGCTGCGCCCGCTGGGCTCGTACTCTGCGGACCGTCGAATTGAGACTGATGTGTTTACGCCGAAGGTTGTGAATCCAAGCATAACGGATAAGCAGCGCAAAGGTTTCTTGACCCTCTTGGGAGACGTGTTGACGCACTTAGGCCCGAAACTTGTCGGATATTGGCCCGCGCTGATTGGAGCCACTATGGATCTGATTGGAGATGCACAGAATAAAGTTGATATGCACTCCGGCTTGCAAGGTGAGGAGGCGGAGGAAGAGATTGGAGAAGATGCTGAAGATGAGACCGGAGCGTCGTCTTTGAAGGTCACCCGAACCATAAGACAGCTTGGTCTCAAGCGATTTGCAGATTTCTTCCGATCACCCGTTCATTTTGACTTTACGCCGTACATGCCGACATGTTTCGTTTCCTTCGTATCGCCGCGCCTTGCCTCACTTGACAAGGAGAATACTCAAGCACCGTCAGCCATTTTGGAGCTTCTCTATTCCTGGAGTGCTGACGATGCGTATATCAAGTTTCTTGTGAAGTACGATGATAGAGTCCTTCCAAAAATCTATGATTGTCTTGTGGCTCCAAGCGTAAAGCCCTCTGTGATTTTTCGAATCTTCGATATCATCGATCGACTGTTAACTTCATCCGCTGTGAACGAGAGCGTTCGTGATACCATACTCAAGCCTCATGTGTCCCTCCTTCTCAACAACCTCGCCGTCCTTGTAGAGCAATCCAAAAATGTCACGGCTATTGCATCTCCTCTGGCGCAACGTCAGATCAGTATTCTTTCGAAAATCGCACAGTACTCGACAGACTCGACACAAGCTTCCACCTTGCTTGGTCTTTTTGTGCCCTTACTTCAGCGGCCTTCGAAATCTGTACCTGAAAAGATTAAAACCGACCTTCTTAAGGTCATCGAGAACCTCATGCAGTCAATTCCCGATCTTTCCGACAAGTCTTCGAAGGTCTATCATACGATGTATGCTCTCCTCTCTCAATTATTTCAAAGTCTTCGCGGTCGTCAAGCGAGGGTCAGCCTTATATCGGCGTTCCAACGATTTGCAATGATTGATACATCGTTAGAGGGGTTGTCCTCACTCATATTCTCGATCAATGCCTATTCTTCAAAGCACGTTGGTGAACCAGACTTCGATGTACGACTACGTGCCTTTGTTGCGTTGAACGAATCAGAGTACAAAAGTCTATCCTGTTCAGACTGGTTACCCCTCCTGTACAACATGCTCTACTTCATTCAAGACCCAATTGAACTTGTTGTTCGTAGCAACGCATCCTTTGTACTCCGCCACTTCATCGACTTGGCTGCTGCGGAGCCTTCCTCTGCGTTTGAAACCACATTCATCCGTACACTCTTTCCTGGTCTGAAGAATGGGCTCAGATCTAGAAATGAACTGGTTCGCGCTGAAGTGCTTGGGGTTATAGCCTATGCAGTAGAGAAGTGTGATCAACTCACTTGTCTGCAAGAGATGAGGGTCTTGCTGGCCGATGGTGACGAAGAGGCCAACTTTTTTAACAACATTTTGCATGTTCAAGTTCATAGGCGTTCGCGAGCCCTTCGAAGATTGGCAGAACACTGTGATTCAGGGCATCTGCGCAGTAGTACCCTCGCCGAAATTTTTGTTCCGTTAGTTGGCAACTATATTGGCAACACTGCATCTATCGACCACCATCTAGTCAATGATGCTATTTTAACCACAGGACGTATGGCACGGAATCTGGGTTGGGGTGCATATTATACCCTAGTTCGAAAGTATCTGAAGCTATCGCGAGCGAAAGACGAATCCGAGCGAGTCTACATACGTACTTTGGTATCGCTCTTGGAGAATTTTCACTTTCGTATGGAAGAGATAGTCGTCGAGGGTGAGGGATCAGGTATTGAGGAAGGTGGCGATGAATCCGAAACCGATGAAGTCCAGGAAGCAGCGACGGTGTCAGCTGGCAAGATTTCCACGACAAAGCAGATGGCGAAGATTGCAGATGCTGTCAACTTGCGACTCCTGCCTAATCTTTTAGACCATCTCGAGAAACATGACGTTACTACTGATGAGAACGCGCGTATCCCTATCGCAATTGGTATCGTGACTGTCGCGAAACATCTTCCTAGCACTACTCGCGAGCCTCAGATTGCCCGTCTGCTCACGATTCTCAGTCAGATTCTTCGTAGTAAATCTCAGGATACAAGAGACTTGACACGGGATGCCCTCAACCGAATTGCCGTATCTCTGGGGCCATCCTACCTCCCTCTCCTCCTTCGAGAACTAAGAGCAGCCCTTCTTCGTGGTCCACAGTTGCACGTCCTCGCATACGTAGTGCATTCATTACTTGTGTACATCACCACAGGTGACCACGCGACAGCCTTTGAAGTCCTTGACAGTTGCGTCAACGACGTTTCATACGTTTCTGCAGAGGTCGTCTTCGGAGAGTCTGGAAAGAACGTGCAGTCAGAAGATTTCAAGTCTAGGATGCGAGAAGTCCGCTCTTCGGCGTCGAAAGGGCTTGACTCTTTCGCCATTATTGCCAAATTTATCACACCTCCCAAGATCAGTAGTCTGCTAGCTCCATTGAAGGCCATCATGCAGGAGACGGCGTCACTCAAGGTTATGAGTCAAGTTGAGGAAGTTTTGAGACGTATTGCAGGCGGGTTGAACAGCAACAAGCACCTCATACCTCAAGAGCTACTGGTCTTATGCAATACGTTAATCACGCAGAATGCTCGATTCCTCAAGCAAACTCCTTCGCGTCGCAAGAAAGCCGTGAAAGACGATGTTATTGTTCAAGTCAGACGCCAGGAGACGCTGAACATTGATCACTACGCTGGCAACTCATTCCGGTTAGTTTTGATATCCTTGTGGTTGGGAGATTTTCACTAACATATTCGTAGATTTGTGACATTTGGTTTAGATCTGTTTAATACTGCTTTGCGACGGAATCGTTTTGATTTTCATGACGATGCAGTGATGACTCGACTGAATGCCATGATCGTTGCCGTCGGTAATACATTATATTCAACAAATTCCCCCGTTCTATTGCTCGGGATGCGGTCCGCCGCTGGACTTTCGAAGTGCCCTCTAAATTCTCTTGACAAGTCCCTCCCGGTTTTTGTGAGACAGATCTTCGACATCATCCAACAGACTGGAAACACCGATTCAGAAGTTGTTCAAGTCGCCTTCAAATCTCTTGCGGCAATCCTTCGGGATGGACCTTCTGTCCAAATGAAGGAGAAAGATCTGGTATATCTACTCGAACTCCTTGCCCCCGATTTGGAAGTTCCGGAACGTCAGGTATCTTCTTTCGCCATGCTTCGAGCTATTATTGCACGAAAATTCGTCGTCCCGGAAATCTACGACCTTATGGACAAGGTTTCCGAAATCATGGTGATAAGTCAATCACCTCAGGTCCAGGAACTTTGTCGTGGTGTACTGTTGCAGTTCCTTCTGGATTATCCACAGGGGAAGGGTCGCCTCCGGAAACAAATGACGTTCTTCGCCAAAAACCTGTCTTATGTTCACGAAAGTGGGCGGAAGTCAGTTATGGAACTTCTTGGCGCCATAATCGCGAAATTTGAAGCCAAAATTCTCTTTGAATATGGTGACCTTCTGTTTGTCGCCCTCGTCATGCTTCTCGCAAACGATGACTCTGACAAGTGTCGCGAGATGGCATCAGCCCTGATCAAAACTCTCTTTGCGCGCCTTGACCACGAGCGGCGCAAATCGATCTTATCCCATCTCCACTCCTGGGCATCGCAACAATCTCAGCCCGAACTCGTACAGGTCTCGTCCCAAGTATATGGTCTCGTCGTCGACATGCTCGAGGTTGATTTCCTATCTGATATGACGATTGTTCTTGAGGATTTGAACGCTGCCCTTTCCCGAAGTGCAGACAGACTTGCAGGGGTAGAGGGAGATGATGCAGAATCTGCACTTGTTGATCTTCAGTGGCAGGTGCCATATCATTCTTTGACAGTACTTGTCAAGGTTCTTCGCCTGTTCCCTGACTTCTGCACTAAAGGTGACCACGTGCGTTGGGATCTCGTCGTGTTACATTTACTGTTTCCGCACGCTTGGGTGCGCGCTGTCTCGTGTCGGCTCCTTGGTATCCTTTTCAACTCAGTTCCTCCTATCGCTCCGAGTGCTCAGTTTGCGGAACAACACCCTCTCTCTAGCTCAGGAATGCGGCAAGTCGCGAAAAACTTGTGCATACAGTTGAAAAGCGAACATTTGGATGAAAGCTTGGGCTTGCAAGTAGTGAAAAATTTGTATTACGTTGGCAAATGTTTCTATGCCATGGCACCTACAGCAGCTCGAGATGACAAGTCATTGGATAAAGAGGAGTATGATAGGAACACAGAGCAAGAAGTGACGGGTACCGAGGTGCTCAAACAGCAGAACCCTCTTCCCTGGTTATTTTCTACGCTTTCCTATCAGGTCAGGTCAGCTCACATAGCAAGGCGGAATCGTACATCTAGCAATGTATGCATTTCTCCATTATTCAATGCAAAACACTCATCTTTCCCCTCGCAGAAGAACTGGGCACAGCAGCCGCTTGCAGTCCTCCGCTGGTTTGCAGCGATGACTTCATACATGGAGGAATCAGACCTGGAAAAGTTCCTCGTGCATATCCTGACTCCGCTATACCGTCTTCTTGAGGAAGATGCAATCCGTGATTCGCAAATGGGTTCGTTCTTTCAATATGTATATCATATTTACTCGGCTGATGGCTTCTAAAGACGAGTTAAAAACGCTGGCGACGGAGTTGCAGGACTTGTTGCAGGGCAAAGTGGGAGCCACGAAATTTTCGACCACTTACAACCAGATACGGCAGGGCGTGCTCGAGGTCCGCAGGGGTCGCAAGACGGCGCGTACGATACAGGCTGTGACAAATCCGGAAGCGGCAGCCAGGCGTAAGATGTATAGAAATGTTGTGAAAAAAGAGAGCAAGAAGAGAAAGGACCGTGGTTTTGCGTAAGTTTGACTCGTGAACGTGAACTTCTGTCCCTGCTAAGAGATCATACAACAGAGAAAGACAAGGGAAGATAAAAAGACGACGAGAAGAGTAGGGTACTATTGGGTACCTCTTTGACTCAAATATCGGACTGCATTTTGTACAAAGGATTCATAATTTTGTAGGTAGTGAGATTGAAAGTGTAAAGTGATTAGGCATGGATCGAGAGGGGCTTAATCCTTTGCCCTCTGTGGTAGGAATGGTTCTTAGCCGTGTCCATCACCAAAAGCAAGGTTGTTCTGGAAAAGCCATTGTGACGGGAAATACCCGCCAATGATAACGAAGCATATAGGTCTCAAATTACTCTTCGTAAAGAATCACCGACATGTTTCCCTGGACCATGGGGAACGAAAAAGTGGAGGACTGCTGAAAAGAGTAGTTGCACTGCGATTGCGAGGGATAGCTTGGGCGATCTGTGACGGCTTAAATCAATCTCACGTGTTTTGCTTTTGAGATACTTGAATCTATCACGTCAGACTGTCCTCGAAGGCTCTATGTCTGACAATACTGCAAAACATGTTGCATCACAGGACACTGCAAGCTTAGTACTTCGTCTAGCTGGACCTTCCACTGGCAAAGCGGGGTGAGGCACAGTTTAACCTCTCGTAAGGTATTTTTGTGTTGACTTGCTGGCCCACATCATAGTCTTTCCAAAGATCAGACAGAAATTAATCGTATCATAGCCGATGCTTCGAAGGGATCCAAGTTCTATTATGTATGTATTCTCAATCATGACATGCTTTCGTCGACAGAAGGCTATTCCAGAACGAAAAAAGGAAGGACAAGGACCTGACACAGCGCATTAACAAGATTTTACAGTTGCGCGATAATACCATTAGGGGTGTCGACCTTGGTACTTCAGTTCTCTGACACTTGGACTTCCCGAAATGACCTTCTGTAGGAAATGTCGAGCATTCTGTCGACCATCTGGTGAGACAGCCATGAAAAGATACTTGATTGATCTTACTAAGAACAGATCAGTGAGCTGGAGTCAGAGCGAGATTTGTCCCAGATAATCGTTCATGTCGATATGGATGCTTTTTATGCTGTCAGTTTCCCTGTCGGTCAGCGCTATTTCAGTTGACGTATTGTTGCTTAGAATGTGGAACTGCTGGACAATCCAGACCTCGCTGGAAAGCCTTTTGGTGTGGGTCTCACGCATTGAACGACATCCAAATGCGACATTGTGACTAAAGATTTGGTGTTCATAAGGTTGGACATGGTGTGCTATGCACTGCCTCATACGAGGCGCGTAAATATGGTGTGCGGTCTGGAATGCCAGGTAAGTAGATTTTCAAGAAAGACTCGAATGCCGATTGTAATGATCTATCAGGCTTTATTGCTAAAAAGTTGTGTCCGGAGCTTGTTCTAGTTCCACTTCACTTCGCGAGATACATGGAACTGTCCAAGGTCGTTATGTCTGTTCTTCGCCGCTACGATCCCACCTTATTCGCCGCTGGCTGCGATGAAGCGTACCTTAAGTAAGGATTGGCGATTGTTTCGGGTATGCAGTTAACACATTCTCAGTATAACGACTTACTGCAAGACACATGATTTGAGTGCGGCGAGTTGTGTTCAGGATATGCGTGAAGCTTTGTTTGGAGCAACAAAGCTCACCGCAAGCGCAGGAATAGCTCCGACCAAGGTTTGCATCCTTTCCGCTGTCTCAATCGTCTTACCTGACAAATGAGTATAGATGTTAGCCAAAGTAAGCATTGATTGAAGTTTGCAGTTTGGGATTTGTGTGCTAACGCTTTTTAGATCTGTTCAGACAAGGTTGTCCCTTGGTTTGACATAGTATTTCCTCGTTAATGCTATCGTTGCAGAATAAACCTAACGGACAATTCGAATTATCTTTCGATCCTGATTCTATCCTTTCCTTCTTACGTGATCTTCCTATCCGCAAAATTCCAGGTGTTGGGCGAGTCTACGAACGACTTCTGGAGTCCATTGGTATTAAGGTAAGTTGTCGTTATGACCGATTCAAAAATGCGTGTCGTTGATTCACCTCAGACTTGTGGAGATATATATACTCATCGCGTGATCATCTACCTCATGGACAAACAATTTGGATCTCTCTATCTATTCAGGATCTACCTCGGCGTCACGTCAAATACAGTCAAGCCGACAACAAGAGAAGAGAAAAAGAGTATTGGTGCAGAACGGTGAGAACCCGTGTTTGCTTTGCGATACTTTTTGTGAATAACAGCAATGAAGGACATTTTCTCCATTGGCAGACAAAGAGCGGATTCTAGACAAACTTAATGACATCGCTTTTGACCTCGAAGAAGACATGAGGAAAAATGGATGGGCGGGCCGAACCGTGACCTTGAAGTGTAAGTTGGATACGTATCAAGGTTAGTAATGCCGTCTTCTCGTAGAACGATTCCGCACCTAACTCTGGAGTCAGTAATCACGCGTACCAAATCATTTCACCGGTGGGTTACTAGAAAGGAAGACCTCTTTTTAGTAAGTCACTTCAGTGTTGTTCCGTAGTTGACTTTGATTACATGATAGACTGGGAGAGAGCTCCTTCCCGAGTTTCCACTGACACTCCGTCTCATCGGCTTGAGAGTCACGAAGTTGAAAGACCTCCGAGCAGCTTCAGACATGGCAAATGGTATCAAACGTGTAGGCGACTAAATGTGTCACGATCAAATTTGGCAACTTATATACCGTGCTCTAGTTCTTTGAACCTCTCAAAGACTCTCGACCTCCCAAAAAAACCAAGAACAATTCAGAGCAAAAAGAATGCGGCATGGACTCAAAGGATCGTTACGAATTTTTGGACGAAGTCCAGGATGATACAATGCCGGGTTTTGACACGATGGAAGAAGATGACCACGATCTCCCCTTGGATATCGCAGATCACACTGCAGACGGTCTGAATTTGGAGGATGTCGATTACGCACCTGACCCATCTGATCCAGCACGCCAATTTCATTCTGTCACTGCTTCGACAAGACCGTGTCTTGCACCGCCTCGAGGATCTAAGATAGACGAGTTTCGTCCCTCACCAACTACACCTCACAGTGTGGGGTGCACAGGAGGATCAGACATGTTGGATTTAACTTCCGACGAAGAGGATTCTTACGAGTGTCCTGTTTGCAGAAAGACCCTTCGAACAGACAATCAAGGCTTCAATTCTCACATGGACTTTTGTCTGAGCCGTGGTGCCATTCGTCAAGCACACGCGGAAGCTATCAGCTTTGACATTACGTCCAGACCTAGTTTCAAACCCATCAGTAAGGGGAAAGGCAAGAGCAAGCATTGACAAACTCCTGAAACTCGATTCACCTTGTGTTCGAGTATGTTAAAACTACTGAATTTCGTGTGTGTGGTAATTGATACAACCAATTCAGGCGTAGGTCAACTCATGTGTTTTATCTATGGTAACACATTGACTCTGCAGTTGTGGTCACATTCCGTTCTGAATGTATATTGAACGTGGCCTTGGGCGCCAGGGCTGGAAACGGAAAAAGTCATCTATAACGGAGATTTGTAGTCAGCAAACGACGGAGAGTTTGGAGTCAGACCTCTTCTCCTGTATCACCTGGACTCAAAGATGCTCCCAGGTATCTCAATGTCCCTCTATATGGGCATCGGGCTCGATCTCGTCAATCGTCCCAGGTTCTAAATTTCATAGACTTCCACACTAAGTTATTGTGATAGCGAGAATCACATGTTCTGTCTATCGAAATCATAAATTCAGGAGTATATTGAAGTATCGAGAGAACACAAGAGGCGGCGCGTCAAGACCATCCTCTATTGTCTACTTGCGATGCGCTTTGAACGATGCAGCAACACCCTTTCCATTTAGAATGTCATTTAGGCACAACTCATCCACTGCTTTCCCCTTCGCTGCTAATTCAATCACCGGGGACTCGAGCGCTTTTGGAACACAAACAACTCCATCGCGATCTGCAATTACCCAGTCCCCCGGCTCTATTGTAATTGAAGGAAATGAGACATCTGCGGAGGCATTGCCTGGGGATTGAATGACCAAAGGAACATTCACTTCAGAAGGGCGGGTGAAGGTCGATTGTCCCAAAGTTGAATGACCTCTCGCATAGACAGGGAGCTTCCTTTTTTGCAAATCTTCAATGTCCCGGCAACGTCCTGAGATTACGACGCCGACTGCGTCCCGGGCTTGAGCTCCTACCGTCATGAGCTCACCCCACACCGCACTCTTAACGTCTAGACGAGCGCATTAGTGACAATCACACCGGACCGAGGAAACAACTAAACGTGATGGAGTGTCTATTACAATAAAGTGCCCATGAGGTGCTATGTCGAGAAAATGAAACTCTAACCTAGGCGCAATGGTGTTGGACGCATCAACCATGCGAACAGTATAAGCTGGGCCACAAGTACGGCCACAAATGAACATTTCTCCTATGTCAGGGATGTGACCTCCGTGAGGTACACCCAACTTTATGAGGGCATCCGAGATTTCACAGGTGGAAAACTGGTCCAACGGAGACGCGATTCGGGTCGACATGGTGGTCGTGATTGTCTGTTGTGCTTCGATTTTAGTAATAAATATCAATAAATCGTAGCATCACGTGACGGAAATGATGGATAATGTTCGTTCTTCATTGACTCAACTAGAAAAAAGAATGATCGATGTGGTACAAACCTGAGGTCAGTATGTAGCTCAGAAAGACGAAGGCAATCTGAGCTTCCGCATTGTGAGGATTCAGTACTCCTATAATAAGTCGTTGCAGCATTTTTGTGCTTGAACACGCTTGACATATGTGAAGCGTGCATCGGATCTAACGAGAAAACATTAGCATCGTTTGTCATTGATACGTCCAGCGTGAAGATAACAAGTAGCTCCGCCAACCTCGCATGGCCGTTCAGTTTGTGTGAAGGCACGAGGTAGTGAAGCTCACGTGGCAATTATGGCAGGTCCTGTTTCCCATATTGTGAGCTCAAAGAGACTATGACAGCCCGCCCACCCCCAGCAAGGCCTCATATTGGAATCAATCCCTCTACTCACTTCAATCCACGAGGAGCCAGGGAGTGGGGCGAGGATGATGCTTGGGATAGTGGGTCAGAATCAGAATCTCCGCGTCAATCGTCGTTCACGAAATCGTGGAATCATACGCGAACATCCCCTAAACCGATTCCGAAAGCCAACAATTGTTCTACATCCCCCACGCTTACTTTCTCATATACGCATCTGAGCGCACCAAATCCAAGTTCTTATCGTGAAAATGCTCCAATGGAGCCAAAAGGTGGATGGACAATTGTCAAGACGCCCAACACTCGGACACCTGATGATGTATCAGGAGAGGATTCCTTTGAACAGCTGGAGGATCAAGGAGATGCTGACGTTGAGGGTGATATGGTACTCGGTGATTTGGAAACCGAACCCCAGGATCAATTCTCAGCCCTTCCTCCTCCACCAAAAGCTCAACGCGGGCGAGGAATGGTACGAGAAAATATTAGCGATATCGTCCTTGGTAAGATTTGACAATGTCGTTTGTCGTACAACAGTTTAAGATCGCGTATCTCATTAGATCCGTTCAACGGCATCAATCCTCGGGCTCGACGCCTTGACAAACTCACACAATTTGAAGGACAATCTAAGAGTGGTGCATTGAAGGATGCTCCTGCAGTTAGAGAACGCTCAGAAAAGCTTCTTAGAGAAAGGTCAATACGATCCAACAGGAGACATAAATTCTTGGATTGTCTTTCGAGTCAGGATGTCAATATTGGTATGCATCCTTCATCGAGAGATACGCAGTGTTAAGCCAAACTTCTTTCTTCCCCTCCTCATAGCCGAGTTACGAAAGCTTGCTTGGGCTGGCATACCAGCTGATCTTCGACCCATGGCGTGGCAACTTCTTTTAGTGAGTGGTCCAGTGCCACCTTACATTTTACGTTTATGTGCATTGTAGGGATACCTTCCTCTTCCCACCCCTCTTCGTTCGATGACGCTCGCGCGAAAACGGAGCGAATATCTTTCTCTAGTCGAGGTAGCTTTTGCACGAGATCGCGATGGGCTTGATCAGCAGATTTGGCACCAAATCGAGATAGATGTACCACGCACGCGCCCCGGCGTGAGGCTTTGGATGTACAGTACAACACAGCGGGTGGGTGGAAAGATTCTATCAATACAGCATGACAATGATCAGTATGTTTTGTTAGAGCTTGGAACGTATTCTGTACGTTTGGGCCATTCGACATCCAGCAAGCGGCTATGTCCAGGGAATCAACGATCTAGTAACACCTTTCTTTCAAGTTTTTCTCTCTGCATACATAGGTGTGCCGAGACTACAGCAGTTACCTCGATCACTGATGTATCAATAGACACGGATCCCGAAACTTTCGATCCATCCCTTCTCTCTACCAATGTTTTGAATGCAATTGAGGCTGATTCCTTTTGGTGTTTGTCGCGCCTACTTGATGGCATTCAAGACAACTATATCTTTGCCCAACCTGGAATTCAACGAAGTGTTCGTCGTATGGCAGAGCTAGTTGCGCGGATAGATGGTGTGTTCACTTCAGGTGATTATGTGCGTGCGGGCCGTTGACCTGATGCCTGTATGTATGAAGTTCCTTTATCGGTTCACCTGGAGTCGCAGAACGTAGAATTCATGCAATTTGCATTTCGATGGATGAACTGCTTGCTGATGCGGGAAATTAGCGTGCAAAACACCATTAGGATGTGGGATACTTACTTGGTTAGGCTATTGGTGCTCATATAACTTGTATTCTCTAACTCTTATATAGGCCGAGGGGCCCGACGCCTTCTCACAATTCCATTTGTATGTCTGTTCAGCGTTTCTCGTTAAGTGGAGCGAGAAACTACGGCAGATGGATTTTCAGGTAGTTAACTCTTCAATCACAGAGTCACTGCAAAGTAAACATTTTGATACAGGGAATTATCATGTTCCTCCAATCGCTCCCAACACAGGAATGGGGTGATCACGAGATAGAAATGCTTCTAAGTGAAGCGTTCGTTCTCAATTCGATATGGCAGAATGCACAGAGCCACTTTGGTGGAAAATAAACGGGATTTTCTTTCCAGATTTATGCAAATGCATTTGATATAGCATAAGGGGTCCAAAAGGCAAGAAATACAACAATACGACAAGGTAATCGACTGACATCCGAAGACATTTTTAAAATATCACGCACAAGCAGTCAATCGTCTGATTTGACATCTATTGAGGCTATTTCTTTTTGGAGTGCTTCTCTCAGAGTTGCTGCAGCCTGTTCATCTGCAAGGCGCACAGTATATGTTTGTGATGCACCGGTTTCATCGTGACCGACAAACGTAAGCGATTTTTTGTTTTGAGTAGGCTTTAGACCAGAGTAAAGTTTGAAATTCTAGAACACATTTGCTATCAGTCGTTTACTAATGATCAGGAGGAAAGACGTACAAGGATAATCTTTCCTGTGCCACTATTTCGTAGAAGAATCCTACGTGCGCCTGTTTCTCGATGTTTCTTGATCCGAAAAATACCTAAGAGTATGTGAAGTTCAGCTTTGGTCTTCATTGTGGATCAGCACAACTCACCAACTCCTAGATCAGTCCAAGAAGAGTCTGAACCAGTTGCGTTCAATTTGTATACCTTCGACCTGGCATCGTGTAGCGTATCCTCATCCTCTTCACCCTTTCCCTCCTCATCATGTGGATTTTTGGTTATTAAACCAAGGCCACTCTCAATCGCAGCACCATCCGTCTGATTTTGCGTACCCTCATCGATGTCCTCCTTTTGCTCTGAAGAACTCCCGGATGCGACATCTGATTCTTGCGCCTTCGTTGAAGCTCCGAAAGCGAAACCGACAGGATTACCAATGCTTCCAGTAGAACCAGTAGATTTGCCAAAGGACCCAAACGACGGGACCTTGAGAGGGGCTGAAGACTCTGAAGTAGTGGTTATATTGGTTTTCCCGACGAGACCAACAGAAGCGGTTGATCCAAAGGATGTTGATACACTGTTTGTTGTCTTTCCGAATGAGAAAGATGAAGAACTAGATGAAGACATAGCACCGAAAGAAAACGCAGACGATGGAGCCTTGTCGCTTGACGTAGAGGCGCCAAACGAAAACGTGGTAGATAGAGGCTTTTCACTTGACGCTGAGGAAGTGCCAGACGTAAAGGGGTTTGATAGTAATGTGTTCTTGTCTTCGACAGGTTTGGTTGATGGAGATGACGAACTGTTTTCAGGTATTACGTGGAAATTTGAACTACTAATCGTTGATGTCCCAAATGGTGATGACGGTGAAGGTTCTTTGAGAAGGTTAGGGGATGCCCCCGTTTGAACAGGGATGGAGAAAGAAAAACCTGACGAGGGCGGAACAAGCGACGATGACATTTTTTGAGGCTGAAAACCACCTTTGTTATTCGTTGAACTTGTGGATGATGATGACGACAATTTTTCAAAACCACCGAATCCAGAAAAACCACCAGAAGGAGGCGCAGGGGGCGCAAACGCAGGCTTTTCAGGAGCTGGTATCTGTGGTGTCGACTCTTCGACCTTTTCCTCAAATTCATTCTGGACACCCAAGCGTAGAGCCTTGTACCTATTGAGAATATCCGAGATGTCTACAAATGGATCCGCCTGAGTAGCTTGAGTTAGAGCAGCTAGGAGCGAAACGTTCAGCCCGCGGAGAGAAGTATAATACTTGACTAGGGATGAATCATCCTGTTCAGATGCTACGTCGGAGGAAGATGGCAGTGTTGATTGTGGAGATGCACCAAACGAAGTTGTAGAATCCAGAAACGAAGCAAACGTCTTTGCTGTGGAAGTCGCAGTTGACGTTACCTTTGACGTAGGGGCGGTCATTGCTCCATTAGCCGGCAATGGTGCGAACAACGGGCTCGAAGAGGAAGAAAATCCAATGAACTAATACAAAGTTGAACAATTGTCAAAACGGACTGTTTCTTTCTTTCGAAACCAATTGTTACGTACTTGGGACGTTGGTGGTGGTTTTGGTGACGCGGTTCTAGTTGCAGACTGGGCTCTTCGAGGAAGTCCAGCAATCCTGATAATCATTGAGTATAAGAGTTCAAGACAGGTAACGATTTCGCCTACCGTCGTCTTGATATCTCCTCGTCATTAGCTCTGACAAAGCCTGTCAATGGTTCTTCCTTTGGTCGTTTGTTAGGCTCGTAAATCACCTTTTTAAACGTGAATACATACATCTGCTTCTTCGTGGTCAGCATTATCCTTGTTCAGATCCTTTTCTGCGCCTCTTTTTGCCATTTTGTACGAGATGGATGAGCGAGTTGGAGGTTTGTGACGCGTCGATTCGGTTGACCAACATTTTCGAGGCAGCACGTGAGTAGCAAATATTCTGAATTGTGACAAACATATATTGAATTGAAACGGACTACATCTATCTATACACGTTACAACCTCACTAATTATACGAGCAGAATACCAAGGATTAATTAAGAAGAAGACAGCATGATGCATAACTGGGGTCTATAACAATGCGGCATCAACGTACGAAAGGAGATTTAGCAGGAAGCACAGTTTTCAATGCTTGAAAAGTGAACTGTAGTCCACTATGGATGGCCCATAGCATGGACACTGGAACAAAAATTATTATCAGTCACACAATGGCGAAATGACGCAGACTTACTAAAGAGTATTGGCAGCCAGAAAATAAGCAACATTTTATCATCTGTTTATTTTAGTCTCAATAGGGAGCAAAGAAATCAATCAAAGCAAAGACATACGCTTCTTCTTCAGTTTCTCGGTTTGTTTGGCACTAGGCCGATAGCCATATGCATTGATGTCCTGGTCGGGCACAGAAGACATCTTGTATCCGATGGGCCGAGTATCAGCTGAAGGAGGGGCTGCCTGACTTAGGCTAGTACCAGCTTCTCCTGCAGCGCCACTCTGCGATACTTCAATGGCAGTGGCTGAGGATGGCTTCTTCTCGACCTCTCGAGGAGTATACACTGGAGGAGGCAAGTCCTCTTGCCTGGCAGTAGCGATAGCGAGTGCGAACCACTTTTCCCAAATGGCACGCAACTCATGTGCAGTTCGTATGGCACCTGCACCAACACCCTTCGCAGCATCGTTACCGTCTGTCGTACCGCCGTTTTTCCCAGCATCCTGGTCACCTCCCAAAAATGTAGGCCAGCCAGGCATCATTGGGACGTAAACAGGGAACACCATCGGTATCTGTGGAAGATTCCATGGGACGGCGGGCATTCCTGGTAGGTGAGGCAAATTGGGGAGTTGGGGAATGGGAAGCTGAGGGATAGTCGGGATGATACCCTGAGCGGCAGGGAACTGTGCCAAAGTGCGCTGTATCATCTCGATGAATGACGCATTCTGTTTCTCGTCGACGCTGTTTGTCTTCTCGCTGCTCTTTTCAGTCGTATCGATACTAGACAGTGGTGGCGTTGCCGCTCGGGACATGTCCAGAGAGCGATTAGTCACTGGGGTATTTTTTCCCGAAGTCCCACGAGTCCTACGACGAAGATTTCGGCGTGACGGGCGTCTTACTGAAATTCGTCGGACAGGCAAGTTCGAGTCTTCTTCAACATCACCCCATTGTGCCTCTTCATCAGAGTCGGCATCATCTTCAGTGGTATTTTCACAAAATACCTCTTCTATACCTGATGCACACTCTATTGGGGTCTTACCCAAAGCATTGACAATCTCTCTATCTGCGCCCGCGTTCAGCAAGATACGAACAGAAGCTTCGGACCTGGAGAGAGCGGCAAAATGCAACGCCGTGTAGCCATTTCGGTCACGGACATCGAGGTCGATTCCATGCTTCACTAAGAAAGACACGAGTGACGAAAAGCCCAAAAAAGCGGACAGATGGAGTAGAGTTTGACCACTAGAGGTAGTATGAGATATAGCTTTGGGTGTTGAGATGGAATTTGGGGCTTGATAGTCCAGAGGAGCATCGAGAACGTTGAGAAAATCGATAAGTACGCTCTCAAAGTTTTCACTCTCGCTGGCACGACTGAGAAGTAGGGGACGAAGATCACGAGTAGAAACGGACGACGCCAGCTGCATCATGTTACTGTTGCCATTTTGCGGCTCAACATTATCAGATCCGCCAACAATCCGCATTGCGACGTTTTTCGCGTCCTCAATTTTGCCGGTCATCTTCAAACCCACAACCTGGAGTGCGAGCTCCATCCTATGGACCGTGATCAGTGAATATCAACACAAAGTCGGAAAATGTACTTACAAGGCTCTATCAGATTCATCTGCATATGTAAATAATGATGGCTGGGTATTTGTTTGATCCAACATTTTCGGGAACCCATCAAACCATACAGCTACTACGCCTGGAGTTGCCCTGGGTGGAAGGACGCAGACAAGAGTATTATCACTCCATCTTTGTGTAGAGCTTGCCGTGATATCACCAAAAACGCAATTTAGTTGCAGAGACGGATGGAAATTGGCACCCAAGACAGTGACCTCGATGCCGCCGTGAGTAGGTCCCATGTGAGGTATCAGTCGATGAATGATGGGAAGTTGCATTGACATATTCTGTTGTGCCTGTAGAGGATCAAAGAACATAAAGGGCATGGGGTGCGGATGTGTTGGCATGACCACAGAGGTCGTAGGCAAAGACAGTGGAGATGGGGCATGTGAGACTTCTAGTCGTTGAGGATCAGGAACGCTGATGTCGGGACTCCGATCTAGCGGGGTAACAAGGATAGAGGGAGAGGATGAGTCGGAACCATTGGAAGAATATTGCAATGGCGGTGGTTGTTGTGAAGACATAGAATCAGAAGTCTGCATTTGCGAAGGAACAGAAGGCGTGGGCGATCTTGTCATCGGCAATGATAACAAGGTATTAGAGGGTGATGATTGACTAACAATGCTGCTCTCTCTCGATATACGATTAGATTTTCCCAAAGAATCATATGGCTTTGGCCTTTTCCCTGCTGCGTCTTGCTTTCGCTTAGAAGGTGCACGGGTTTCATGTAGTAATTCTTTCGCCATGACTGGGGCCTGTGACCACTCTGAATCAACATGCATCAAGTTATGAGCAAACTCGGTCTGTCTTGCAGCATTTGAAGCCGGAGCAGTCTTGTGGTCGTCAGTTATCATAATTGGCCGTGAGGATCCAGTGCCGACTATGCGTCCTTGATGGTCCATCATAGTAAAATGAACGTTGAAACCAACTTTCTCCCGATGATGTCGACAATAACAAGTTATCCGAAGGGGAAGAACAACTGAACCAGTAGAGAAATCAAGTATTTCAGCACAGTTGAATTGCAGAATGCTTGTCGTGTCTTCGATCTGTTTGCCCTTTGAATGACGCTCATCGCCAGATTCGGAATCCGAACGCGCCGGTCTCACACGAGCAGCAAGTTTCTTCGCAACACGCTTCGCCTATAACGAGTCAGAATGACATTAGGTACAGAATCTCTGGGGATTGCACGCTGACCTCTCGTGTACGACAACTGGTGCAGCTAAGTACACGATTATGGGGTGGTGATGCACAGGTCACAGTTGCAGAGAGATGCAAGATCTCTTGAGGATCAGGATCTTCAAGCTATTGATGAGTAGAAGAGGCGACAGAAAGTGCGTCGTTCGTACCGATTTTACCCTGTTTGCGTGTGCGCTTCTTCGTCGCAGTTCCTGATGGTAATTTCAGCCATTGCCACGAGCCGACGCGGTCATATTTATATGGATCGGAAGATGAGCTCGTGTCAGCCAAATCGACGGTAACGCGCACTTGAGTCTCTACACGAGACTTTGTGCCACCTTCCGGGATACTTGGCACCATGATAGGAAGACTGCAGACAGATTGCAGTAAGCTACGAGGGATGCGGGAATACACGAATAGCAAGCATACTTGTAACAAGACTCCTTTGGTGGGCGAACAACCCTCTGGTTGATCGATGAAGGATCGTGTTTTCGAGGTAGAGACGCAGGAGGTGGGATAGGTTTAGTTACAGCAGGGTGAGATAAAAAAAGGTTATTGCTTGGCCGGAAGTTGGTCAACGGTGTGTCGACGGGTACCTGTGAAGAGGAAATGGTATGGGTCGACTGTATTATCGGTGAGGAGCATGTTGGGGGCGAATTCAAACTTGACACAGGAGAGCTGGCAGGATTGAGTTCGCGGCATTGTGGAAATGGGACGGAAGGGACGGACTCATCGTAGGCATGTTGTTCTATCAATTCTTCCAACCGAAGCATATGATCATCCTCAGACTTCCTCGGGGTCGAAAAAGCAGGAGTCATCTCCCACGGCATTTGAGTGTCTAGGGCCTTGGACTGCTGCATTGACGAAAGGTACCAAGAATCAAGGTCGCTTTGGACCGCTACAGAGTCGAGGGAGTCGGTTGCCTCCGGAGTAGATGGAGAAGGCGAGCGAGAGCCCGTCGTTGCTGTCGACGAGGAGGAAGACATAAGGCAAGGGGCGATAAGCAATGGAGACGGAGCCTCTGTACCTTGTCCGCCAGAAGTTTCTGTCAAGCAATGAGGTGTTGTTTGTTTGGTGCGCCTCAGGACCCCGCACACTCCTGCACGTCTACCCTGGTCTTATCTCGGTCCTGTGACCGTTCCAGCGCGCATTGTCAGGAGTGACCCGAGGCAGCACCTTACAGGCCCAGGGCACTTGCAGTGGTTCACTACCTTCCAGATGAACACACTCTCCCTGGACCCCTGCCACCTCACGTGATTCCAGCAAGTCTGAGTGTTTTCCTATTAGTCTGGGCATGAGCAATGCTCATATGTCGCGTCGGATGCACTTGTACAGGCCGCCACCGTGTCTCATGGCTTACTTCTAGGTCGTTCTCCCAGGCTACCAATTCAAAAACTCCCGTTCAACGCCATGAAATCCTGACTCTCCTTCACAAAACTAACTCTTTACTTCCTCGGGCACTTCCTCCGAGAGAGCGGGTCGCAGACTCGACAGAATCTCTTGAACTATGGAAAGGACTTTTGTCAGAAACTTACACTGATCTCGTTTCCAAAGAGGTTCCTCCAGCGCGTATTGCAGGTGTGTCCAGTCTTCCGCGTTCTCACGGACACAAACTTGATTGTCCGTAGTGTACGGCCTTGATCGCTGGTCTGGTGCACGGGATCTAGTTACAGCTCTCCTCGAGGAACCTTTGACCTCCGACGAATCTCTGAATGAACGGATTCGAAGAAGATGGGAGACGCACGGTCGCCTCGGTCGAACGAAGCTAACCTTGTCGTAAGCGAACACTACTACTTTGTCGAGTTACTTCCAACAAAGCTGCTCTAGATCATTGCCCACCCACAATGATTCCGGACTCGATCTGCCGTCCTCTTTCTTCCAACAGTTCCCGGTCCCACTCCAAATTGTCGAACTATCTCCTTCCTCTATTTCTCAACCCTCCCAAAACTCCGGACATAGTGTTATCGATACTGAGACTTCCGAATTCCTTCTGAAAGCCGATGTCGCTGTCATACTGTGCAACCCCATAACAACGCCGATCTCCGCGCTCTCTCGTAACTCTTTCCTCTGTCGAAATCCCAATACGATCCTAGTCGTGACCTCAACGCCTCCCGGTTCGAATCTGGAAGATTTCCACGCGATAATCACGAACGCTTTACCAGAAAAGACACGGAAGAATTTAAAAATACTCTTCGTGGACCCTTCTCGCGCCGTTGTGGCCAACGAGGTTTTCAAGTCCAACTTCCAGTCCTCAATCGCTGTGCAACGATATCAAGACGACTATAACGGTTCTCATGTCTCTTCTGTCTCGAATGCATTGAAAGATATCATCTCTTCAGAAGTCGACTTGTCCGAGTCATCACTTCGTTACCGGACCGCTCTTGCGCGTATCCAAGCCGCTCTGACGACATGTCAGGCCGCTTTACGTCGAGCGCGAAACGAGATGGATAGCGTTGCCGTAGATGTGTGTACTTTGAAAGCGAGGCTTGAAGAAGCAAAAGTCAGAGCGCAGGGAGATGTCCTTAGTCGCTCTTCCGACTCGGGCGATGCAGTGACTGCCGCATTGGATCTCGCTGCAAAAGAGATCAAGGTCGTGATGGATCGCCTTACGTGGTGGAGGATGATCTGGTGTGTTGACGAGATCAGTCCTCTAATCACACAGGCTGTTCTACAATCTGGGTGTCGGACACTCGAACAACATGTACGTGCACTGCATCTTAACGAAGTCCTCTTATCCAAAGTCTTTGAACACATTACAGCTCGTTCACCAGACTGGCCGCCTGTCAGTGCTCCAAGAAGAGATTACAAAATCCATGTTCTCGCTCCTCGCCGCACACTCTCACCCTCCTTTCAACTCCGCTGTTCTCCAAAATTCACTCCACCAACTCGTAGCTTCTTCTTCCTTTCGCGTAACGCCACAAACCCTTACACACCCCTTTGACACACGGCGCGCCCAGATCATCCAGTATCCAACAATGAGGCTGCATGTCACAGCCCAACGCGTGACACTCAGGATGGGTGGAGGAGTAGCTGCTGGGGCAGGACTCGGTTGGGCTGGTTGGTTTGGTTGGCTGGCTGGTACGGGTGAAAGTCTGCTCGGTACCGTGGGACTGGATACTGGAACGGCAATGGGTCTAGGACTCTTGATTGCTGTTATGAGCGTACGGTGGGGAGTAGGGAAGTGGGAACGCGCAAAGCGGCGCTGGTGGGAGGATTGGGACCGTGTCGGGAGTGGTCTCGGTCGTGATCTCAGGGTATGATTTTGGTTTTTTGGTCGTCAAATCTCATTGTACTTTGCTGACAACCCTCGATCAAGCGATGCAAAACAAGGTCCTTGTCGTCGCTGAAACTGGCTGTGAAAAATTGTCAGAGACTATTGCTCAAAGACGAAGTGAGATTGAGGAAGTAGAAGAGGAACTCGATACATTACAAGCGACTCTAGATTCCCTTGACCGTTCGTCAAAATGAGCTGGCTTTCGGACGTGTTTAGATATTTCCAAGCGCATCTATTCAGAAGTGGGAACATTGGATGTCTAATACGTGGCACCGTGCGGGACTTGTTTCATGTCAAAATGGGGTCTAGATACAATCATATATAGAGCTGACTATACAACTGTGCGCAGATAAACTTGACTATATCCCGTTGCTCGTGGTTTTGGGTATTAAACTTTGCGACGCGTCACGGATAGAGGAGGCAGGCCCAGGTATCGCGTCGTCTTCGTCATCGGAGACCCCTTCCATGTCAAAGACATCTTCACGCTCGTCCCACACATCAGCAAGGCGCGTTGATTTGTATTGGCTCCCTTGCGGCGCCCGATCAGCTTTTCTGTTGTACATTGGAAGCAACTGGGTTCCAGTTTCGTCCTCGGGATCTGAAAGATCTGAGAGGTCTGTTTCAAGGGGTCGATAGAGACGGGAAATCTGTCGATAGACATGAATGGTAGAGAAAATTGTAGGGGGGTGGAGGGACGGTACCTCTCTCCGGTAGCGGTAGTGGCGCTCCAAATGATATGCCACCATTAGGCCTACAGAAGACCCCAGGAGATTCGCCTGGCAAGAGGTTTTCATTCAATGTCACTAACAAAATTAGTCGTAGATTGGAATTACACCGTGCACGTACAATCATGTCCCCAATATCGAAAGTTTTATACTCGGTTCAGCGTTACTTATGATACAATGTGCATTTATTTCAGGTCGGTGACGTACTGGAAGTAGCGATTGCACTAGTTCGCTCAGGATGCCTCCACAGAAGAAACACACGAAAGTCGTAAAGATCATTGCTGAATGCCGCCAGAACCATATCCGCCGTGCGTCTCTGAACAACGACGTTTAAGGATTACATAACTGTCCAAATACATTAGCACTCACTCTTCGACATCAATGATGAAATAGAACACTCCAGTAGCCAAGCAGAAACATAAGAAGTGTCGTAGTTTGTCGTTTAGTGGCAAAGACCTTGAGAAGTTGGTAAAACCCAGGAAAGCAAGCACAACCATAATAATACAAGCGAGAACGAGAAACCACTACACGCTGTGAGATAACAACAGAGACAATGGACATGGGTCTGACCAGCCGGAGACGTATAGGCATGTCGTATTTTGGAATTCGAAACCGATGAGATTTCATAAAGGACTTGGCTAGATTCCGCGGGAATTTCTGGACATTCTTGAAGAAGGAGGTAGATATGCCAGCACAGACCATGGCGACAATGGACGTTGGAGCGGAGGGTACATGTCGGTGGCTGTGCTGTTTACCAGAGTCATGTCCCATTCCACGACAGCGACATCGACCTACCCTCTTACAAAATACTCAAAGTCCTACCCAAATGCTCTGCAAAATGCTCCTGAAAGTACCCCAGAATGGCAGCACTTCACCAATCCCTCAATTCGTCTAGTTCTCGATGTTAGGAAAGGCGCTCAGCTTGAATCTGTCCGGCTTCGAATTTTGTGGTCTATGGACTCGGACGATGATCCAGCACAAAGAGAAGTTGTCTTTGCAAGTCGAACATCTTGATATGTCTCTTAGGAGCGTCGTCTTGACGTTTGAAGTATTAGGAAGACATCGATTTGTTGACTTTTTCTTCTTTGCCAAATCTCTCAGCCTCAAACCAGCAAGCTCAAGGACTTCCACTAAAGGCAGTGTACCGCGACACGGTTGTTGGAATCCGATACCTTCATCCTATCGAATACAAAGATGTCCCGGTGTGGTTTCTCCTTCACAAGAATGAGACTCGTTCTATCAATCTTAACCTTTGTTTCAGGCCTATCGACGTTTTCAAATTACTTTTTACTCTACAGTTGCAGTCTTGGAATTTATTAAAACGATTAGTAGTGTCTGTCCCTGCAAAGCCAATCCCGCGCCCAACCCTGTTCCTCGAATGATGAACTTGCCTCCAGCTCCTCAACAATCCCAATCTCTCTCACATCACCCCTCGGTAGTTTATCAAGCGACTCATCGTATGCCTACGACGCTTTCGAAACAAGTGACTGGTTATCAAACTTCCCTTACATCGTCTCCCGATATGCCTCTTCCTCAGTCGTCTACTACTTTGTCCTCGCATGCTGAAGCCAACCAAACTCAAGCACCTTCCTCCAATACTCTGCTTTCTATCAGTCAACCAACAACAGGAAATACTCTTCCCGAATCCTCGTTCCGGTCTACTCAGGCTTTGCTGAATCCTCCAATCCATGATTTACACCAACAAACATCCTTGTCAGATTCCTCACCACCAAGTTCTTCAGCGACAAGTACAAGACTTTCTACTGGTGCTCCTGGTGACTCGGATGCTAAAAAGCAACTTTCTTCTGCCCTGCTTGCATCAATTAGACAATCGACTCGTTTGTATGACCTTTCGCGCACTGAACTTGAGCAACTTGTCGGTGAAGTGGTTAGGGAAGAAGGTTTTGCGGAATTGGTGAGTTAAACGGTTTTTTAGTCAGAAGCAATACCTTGGCATTAATCGACATGCTTTCTTTGCTGAGATGGAAAATTTGAATTCAATGTGGGCAGTAAAAAAATACGTTGGAATTTGAAGTGACATATAGTTTTTGATACATGAAACTGGCTACATGTACCTGTATTTCGGTAACGTCTGGCGTTTAGCTCAGTATACCTGGATCTTTGGTCCAGTGCATCTTCGTAATCACGGACTCATTATGATTAGGTTTTTATGTTTAGTTCGTTTACATAGCTCACTTTTCTTCGAGATTGCAAGTACTTAGTAGGAGTACCGTCGTTCGAGCTCGCCCTTGCCATTTCAAGTTGTCGGATGTTCGGCTGATTCCATGATCATGTCGACATGTGGCAGAACCTGAGGCCGCCCTGAAAGCTGTAAGTGCTGCATGATGTTTCCTTTTTACCGTACCAGTTCCTGGCATATAATCATATTTACTTGCCAGTTACAACGAATACAATCCTAAGGCTTCATACACTCAAACTCTGGCTGGCGAAGTCCCGCTGTAAGATTTGGCTCGATATCGATTAAAGGGAGATTTGGATTTTTAAGACATCACGAGTTGACACTGATAAAGTCATGATTGTAAAGAGAAGAGTTGTTTCAAATGGTTGATTTACAAAAGGAATCTAAGTGCATGGGCAACCTCAGACAGCCCACTGGCAGTAGAACAAGCCGCATGGTCTCTGTGGTCAAATCTCATAGCTGTCATCCAACTGAAATCTTAAACTAGCGAATGAGTATTCTCAATGCTTTGCTCGCAGTTCGTACCCGAACCGCCTAGAAGAGTGAACTGAATTGAGCAGAGAACTGAACACCTTGTTAACTCACTCAGCCGATTCCCAAGACAGATATAAGATTAAGAGCACATTAAACCTGAACATAGATTACAGTTTTGTCCGGTAACATGTTCGGTGACATGCAGTTAGTATTTCAAACGGCCTGAAACAAGGACTCTCAGGCTTCAGTCTGGCAGATGAAATCTTCTTCAGTCCATCCGTAATGCTTCTTCAACCTTTTCGCATAATCCTTCAACTTGATGGGCTGCAAAGTTGGGTCGGGGTGCGCTAAAGTCAAAACAGTTTCCTCATAGATTCAAGATAGAAGAGAGCGACATACGTTTGTGAAAAGTGATGGGCTAGCAAATCGACATCAAGGTACTATTTTTATCAATATCAATCTGAAACCTACGGAATCACGTGGATCGGGTGGATCGAAGCGAACGCTTGATCCAGCGGTACTGGGATCGTAGTCAAAGCCCATTTCACGCATGAGCTGCAAATGGAAAAATCAGAATGGATATATGATAGGTCAGTGTTCCTCACCTTGACAAAATTCTCCCATTTCATGGGCGCAGTGCCCTTCGTTTCATCTTCCGCAGTGTTGAGAAGTTGATGCATAAGGCTTTTAGATTTCTTGCTGAGTTTTGTGAACCAACTATGTTTCGCGCCTTTTTGCGGTTTATCCTCTGGCTCTCCTTTGACTCGACTGAGGATTCGCGAAAAGAATCCGGGTTTCTTCTCTGGTGTAGCAAACACGGTCGCATGATTCGGCCTCGATTTAATCTTGGACTTCTGAGTGATAAGATTCTCAGCTAGGTAAGATCGAGCAGATTGTGCCACAGTTTCTGTGGCTTGTGGCAAAGATGACGTTGACCCCATCAATACCGAAGCCGGGGTCTTTAAGGCCACTTTGGGTGTACCTTTCTTGACAGGAGGGTCAGTAGTTGATTTGGTAGTCACAATGGTAGGAGGTTTAATTGGTGGAGGCACCGGAGAGGCAGGAACGATAGGTGAAGCTGGACCATCTTCCCCCTCTTCCTCGTGAGCGTCCGTAGCCGTCTTTGTTTTCCTTTTCTTCTTCTTAGGCTTTTTCTTCTTCTTCCTGACTTGACTGACTTCATCTTCATCCTCACCGTCCTCAACGGTCGCATTGTAATTTTTAGGTTCTGTTACAATAGTTAATACTCTATATGAGACACGAAATGGACAATTGGTTGCTGACGAGTGGTCATAGGCACCGTTACGGCTACACCTGTAGCAGCAGCTGGAGCGCCTCGCAAATCTGTGGGCTCCATGCGGGTCGTGCTGAGTCTGGGACTGGACGAAAACAAGCGTCCTGGGCGAGCAGTGAGAAACGGATCAAACAACTAATGTACGTCCGAGTTACACACCTCGCAAAGAACCTAAGAGCTTTAAAAATGGATTACCTTTACGATCATCCTGTTCAAAGGGATCAATTTCAGCAACTTGAGCGACTTGGGCAGAATGAAGCCAATCTGCCTCATGGGCTGTGTCCATGGCCTCCCTCAGCATTTCCCTCAATTCGTCCTCTTCTTCTGTATTGTAGCCGCTCTCGTCGGGATCACTCTCCTCGTCTTCTTCATCAGATTCCTCGTCCAAGTCGCTGTCGACTTCATCAGATGAGTTTGAGACAGATTGTAGTTCTGGCATAGAGTCATCACTGTCCTCAGCTGGACCGCTGGTAATCGCAAGATGCCTGGAAGGGTTCTTTTCTTTTTGAACCCTAAAGGGCTTGCTCTTGAACTCACTGTCCGACTCTCCCAAGTTAGACATGTAGAAAGCATGCCATTGCGGCATTGTATTGAACTCAGCAGTCAAACCCCAAAGTGTGTCAATATCTTCTCCCGAGGCGGCTTTGTAGTTCTAGAAGAGTCATCAGTCACAGGAGGCATCGCATAGTGACACTAGTCTCACAATGTTGACATATTTCCACATGTTGTCAAGGACGACCTTTGTCTTGGTTTTTTCCAAGGGAAAAATTAGCTTCTCGAAGTTCACGTACTTGTCCGAAGCTTCTCTAGAGCGAAACTGGGCGATAGTCCAACGTTTATAGTCTGCAGGCAGCTCGCGGGGTTCCGCCTTCCATACATCACCATCGGGCCCAGCGAGGGGAGTCCCCAGACGCTGCTGAAGTTCGATAGACACCTGTAGTCGAGTTTGAACGGAAAAGTCATGGTAGACTAAAAACATTCATTACCGAAAGGTCTCCAACCGCATCCCAGAGTTCTTGTGGGAATCGTTTCCCTTCCTTTGGTGACTCAGCTATAGCATCGCGGAGTATTTGATACAGAATATCCTTTGGGTAAGGGGGTTTAGGGAAACATAATTCAATGATGATAGTATCCAAAAAAGACAAGCAAGCTTCTCGTAGTTCCTGCCAGTCAAACATCATTTCGGGTTCTGGGACATTCGCCTGATCGGGCGCGACCTTGAAATAGCGAGCGTAATGAGCTAGATAGAGAATGAGAATGAGGCGACTATCAGAGGGGAAACTTCATGTGCCATACGGGTAGTGGTTGCTAGGACTGAAAACTTTGATTGACTCATTTCAACTAGCTCGTTAACGAAGTCGTACAAGACCATGTAACGAGTACGGATGCTTGTATCATTTTCGAGCTGCGACCTTATAGAAGCATCAGTCACTCCATCAAGAGCAAGCTGTCCCAATGTATGTGATACAAGCTTCCATGCTGAAGCGAGGGTGTAAGCATTGTGAATCCTATGGTGTCCGATATAGCGAAAGATATATCACTGATAGTAGGGTGGCACAGACCTTGTTGCTACGGCGGATGCGATATAGGAAGGGCTCTTAAGAGAATCGCTCTTTGTCTTATCTTTCGCTCGGGCATTCAGCTCTGCTTGAATTATATACATGAAGAGTTGAGGATCTCGCAAGTTAGTGATATCGTCCAGAAATGCTGTATCGCGTTGTTCGGCTTTCTTCGCTGAAACATGTCAAAGTTTGTCGCAACTCACCATGACATTGTGACTCTGCTATCTTCAGGCATTCTTCAAGACGAAAGGGTACCATGATTGCACCTTTGGACTGCTCTACAAGATCCTCTTTTCATCCCTGCATCAGTCTCACCATGATCGCATGCCCTCCCTGAAATTCAGATCAACGTACCTGCGAGGAGATCTAGTTTTTCTCTTCCACTAAGTTTCGAAACAAGAATCATCTCTCCTGTACCCCGTGCACCATGCTTTCCATTACGCAGGACCATCGCACGAGCGGTGGTGGGTTTATTGCCATTCTCGTCTCGAATGCCGTTGTTTTTTCTCTGGCTTGCAACAGCCCGAGGGCCAGAAGGAACAAGGGAGCTTGAATTAGACGGAGCCACCGTTCTACTTATGGCCTTTGGTGGCATCAAGACAAGACAGAGGCAAGCACTCCTTTTGCTTTGTGGAGAGAGGAATAATCTATGCTGTATTTGTTGTTGTTGTTACTTGCCGACGAAGCTCCTGATGCCGCTGCAGAGCAAAACGTTATTACATGCAGAGCAGGTTGATCGTCTCCAGTCGAGAGACGTAAAATCCGGACATCCGAGAGGCAAGTACGAGGCATCTTTTGTTTTCCTTACTTAGTGATGACACGCCAAGAGTCAAAGCACTTATAGATGTGGCTTAAAGTCATCATGACTAGAGTCTATACATAACTGCCGCCGTTCCCTAGTAACCGCCATCATTCTACTATATTGACATTTGGTTGATTCCATACTTACTTTTGGCATTTTTGACATGGCAGACAGCTTGACTGACGCCAGGCGTCACTAAGAGCTGATGGACATTTTCCTATATAAAAGATTGTGGTCTACTGTTTACTTACTAGTTCCCTGTGTTAGCGCCTCAAGGGTCGCCAACGGTGACCTTGCCTACACTTTACTATATATACTGTACTTATAGCCTGCAAAATAACAAGTTACCTTCACCGTCACCTCTTATGCTTGGGCTTTAGAGCTCAATTTAGTCTCTTCTAAGTCTACTCTACGCCAAGTGCACTTTTGTATAGTGTTCTTTGTCCCGCCGCTGGACCTATGCCAGCATACTCGGAATTCTTATGCCTTGCAACTGCGGCAGGCATACAACCCTTGGTGACTACACTAAGCTTCTCTTCACTACCTCCTTACCACTGTCCTCCGCTAACCTGTTTCTGGGACCCTGCCCAGCTCACCTCAACTAGCGAGCCCAACGCTAACCA